>JBAMJV010007783.1:0-203351 GCA_037951105.1 Echinarachnius parma
AAAAAATCTTCATCGAGACCCCCTAGAAAATTCTTCACAAAAACCCCCTTGAAATACTTGACTGACACCCCCCTCGAAATACTTGGCCGACACCCAGCCCCTCGAAATAACCCCCCCCCCCCTTCGTAAAAATCCTGGGTACGCCAGCGATCACAGGTGAAACAATAAACAGTATTAATTAAATCGTTGGCAAGTAGATCAATAATCCTAATTCCTTGCTCTTCTTGCTTACACATTATTTACAAAAAGCACATCTTTTTTATATTTGAGTACAACAAATACTTATATGCACTTCGAGTAAACATTTACAATTAGCCTTTATACATATTTCAAATGTGAGTGAACATCGTTTTGGTAGTCCTTCACGAAAAGATTCCCTTTTTTTCTTCTTCAAATTTTGCGAGTTGAAACAACACTCGACACAAATGCTCCGATCAGATCATGCAACGCAGAAATATTGGGAAACAAAGCAAAATAGCTTGTGCTAGCCTTTTGATTGAATCGGTATGCACACAAACAAGCAATTGCTTGCAAGCAAAAGCTTTTGCTTACAAGCACAAGCAATTGCTTACTGCTCGTAAGCAATGGCGAACCAAACAAGCAATTGCTTTAAAACCGTATGCATAAAACGAACCTTTTACTTGTCTTGATAAGCAATTGCTTGCGTTTTTCAAGCACCTCCAGACCAGCTTGAGCTCTTGCTTACTAAGGACATTCGCGTTTTAGAATCAAGTTTTCATACCGTTTCAGGATGATTTAGTACTCCTGGTTCCAGAGGTTATGTTGTGATTACATATTTAATCAAATGGCTGTTATTTTAGACATTTATATCCATATAGGCAATTTTGTTTATGATTTGAAATTATTTGCGTAAGAAAAATACTGTTGCCAGGTCGGGCACGACCAGGGAAAGCTGCTATGCAAGGGACTACACGAAGTTTTCATACACTACGAATCCCCTTTGTTGTCATGCAGTGCGATAGAGCCTTATAAACCGAGCCCCCCCCCCCCCCCCCCCCCCATTCTCTTCCCCCTTGGCTACGCCAATCTGAAATTATAGTTTTGTTTTCTATTTGTTTAACTAGAGCATGTATTAATCAGCCTAACCCTAATCCTAAACCTAACCATTCACAAATAAGAGTTTGTTTTTCTTGTCATGTTATTTGCAAGCGAGTCCCCCCCCCCCCCCCCCCCCTTCCCTCCCTTGGCTACGCCAACAAAAATTTATATTTTGTACAATTTTTATTTGAATGATCATTCCGCTCCCCTATCCCCATGATATTAAGCATCCCCCCATCCCCCATGGCTACGCCAATCTTAAACTATATAGTTTTCTTTAGAGCCTTTATTTAGTGAGCCCCCCCCCCCCCCCCCACCCCATGGCTACGCCAATCTGAAATTATAGTTGTATTTTCCTGTGGCCAGCACCCCCCCCCCCCCCCCTGTATTCACCCCGTGGCTACGCCAATCACATTTTATTACTCTTTCTGGGCCCCGTTGCAGAAAGATATACAATCGATTGTAAGTTGCAGTTAATCGTAAGTCAGATCACGTGTTCTAGATGCGCAAATCTGATTGGTTGAAACACGTAAATTTTCTGACTTACGATCAATCGTAACTTACAATCGATTGTATCTCTTTCTGCAACGGGGCCCTGGACTGTGATGTTATAGACTCAAATTACAACTAGATCAGCTTAAAACACACATGGCTTGCTCTGGTTATATAAATATATCTTTAAAAGAGGAAACATGAGCACTGCCTAGTAAGTAAAGAGTGCTGTGATTGGCCAACTTAACAAGATGTCAAGTGTCAAACAAAGACGTGATGTACAAACATAGACGTAATGGTAACACAGACGTATGGTTGATCAACTATATGCGTATAACTAAAACAAGAGACGTCTTTGATACGTCTTTGATACGTATAACTGGAATAAGAGACGTCTTTGATACGTCTTTGATACGTATAGCTGGAATAAGAGACGTACGTATAACTGGAATAAGAGACGTCTTTGATACGTCTTTGATACGTATAGCTGGAATAAGAGACGTCATTGATACGTTTTTGATACGTATAGCTGGAATAAGAGACGTCTTTGATACGTCTTTGATACGTCTAACTAAAATAAGAGACGTCTTTGATACGTCTTTGATACGTATAACTGGAATAAGAGACGTCTTTGATACGTCTTTGATACGTATAGCTGGAATAAGAGACGTACGTATAACTGGAATAAGAGACGTCTTTGATACGTCTTTGATACGTATAGCTGGAATAAGAGACGTCTTTGATACGTCTTTGATACGTCTTTGATACGTCTTTGATACGTCTAACTAAAATAAGAGACGTCTTTGATACGTCTTTGATACGTCTAACATACATGTTTCTTTCCCTCATGGCCAACGATACACCGCCACCAATTCACCATCATTCTATATGATGCCACCCCAAAACAACGACAACAACAGCAATATCGCAGAACAAATATTTCGTAACACACCGCACTTGCGTCATCGCGATCACCGGCATGTGAATTATCTCAATCCGTGGAGAAAGAAGCCAATGTATAACGCTGCAGAAATAAGAAGTGACAAAGATATTGATCATACTATTGTTTCTCGTCACAAATATTGTTTCAGTTGATCATTTGACGAATAATCATGGTAAGAAATGCGATTATAATGATATTTTATTCCGGATATTTTTCAGAGTGTTATTTGTGTTGTCCCACACGTAGACATTTGTGTTGGGTAGTACAAAATTGAAAATTATCATGTGGCTGTCTTTGATCTTTTTTAATTTTATGTTCCACGATGTACTGCTGATAAGTGATAGGTCTGAAGACGAAATATATTATTCTTAATATTGGTACTAATGCTGTGTTATAGTCCACCCTTTTAACTCAGTTTTTGAACTTTTACTCCATGAGTTGAACGGCTTTGCCTTTGCATTATTTTGAATTTGATTTTGAGATTTTTTTTGGTCAGATTCGGACATGTCAGATGTAAGATTAATTGTCTACACAGCTGCAAAATACAGAGTTATCTGAAATATTTTTGGAAAATTGATTAGTTTGGCTAAGATAGGAGCTAAAATTAAAATAAAAAACATAAAATTTAATTTAAAAGACCACATGCGCTGCATCATTTGCATGCTTTGCCTTTGGAAAAATATTACACTTCAAGTTTAACCTTAAACTAACTAGTAACTCTACAGAGCGCTCTACAACCACCTACTGAAGCCCCCAAACTTGCACTTTTGTGTGCACTATATTTTGATGAAATATATTATATATGATACGATAATAATTACCATATATACTCCTGCACAAATATGTGATGTAACTTGCCGCTAGATGAAAATGATGATTTGTAGCTCGATTCCCATGTAAAATCCGTGATTTCGGCACCAGCCCGACATCTTTCCGTGTCGTAGCGCGACTTTTGAACGAAAGATGATCGCGCTTTGGTCTCCATTCAAGTCGCCCGATTCCAATTAAACGTACCACTAAACGCATCAGATCTGCCGTGTAATTGGAATCGGCGGGCACTTGAATGGAGACCAAAGCGCAATCATCTTTCGTTCAAAAATCGAGCTACGACACTGAAAGAAGTCGGGCTGGTGCCGAAATCACGGATTTTACATGGGAATCCAGCTACAAATCATCATTTTCATATAGCGGCAAGTTACATCACATATTTGTGCAGGAGTAGATGGTAAGTATGGTATCATATAATATATTTCATCAAAATATAGTGCACACAAAAGTGCAAGTTTGGGGGTTTCAGTAGGTGGTTGTAGAGCGCCAGCGCAAGCGCCGCGCTAGCGCTCTGTAGAGGTTTCTTAAAACAAGCAATTTCATACGTACTCATAGTCATACTGCGATTCAAAATATATCAATCATTTTCACCATTTCAAGTTTTGTTTATTTAACAGTCCATAGTCATATGAGTGGCTACTGATATTTCACCTCAGAAATGAACAGTTGGGCATTTTGTCCTTCAACAATAATAATAAGTATATCTAACTAGTTCCCTTTTATTTTCCATAATTAACACTTTGATTTTCATTTTGTTTCCCTTTTTATTTTGACAGGCAGCAAAGTATATTGCGCAGATCATTGTCATAGGAGGTCAGATCGTTGGAAGGGCATTTGGTAGAGCACTCAAGCAGGAGCTTCAAGGTTAGTAATATTATTAGCAAAGTAAGCAAACCAAGATGATTTTGTTGATTACTTCCAATGCTCAGATCTTTACAGATAAACACTTAGTAAACTAAAGGTGTCTCCAAACTTGTATAATTTACTATAAACTTTCATCAGTGTGTTAAGGTAATGAATTGTGTTTTGTCTGTATTGACTATTGTTCAAACTGTGCATTTTAAGAAGCGACCTCTACAAGTTACAACCTTTTCTTTTGAATCATGATGATCTAATTTTCATTAGAAAAGTTTTTTTATTAAATCCTTAATTCCTCTCTTTTCAGCAAAGCAGAAATGTTATATCCTGAAAAAGGGTTGCTCTTTACAGGCAACATATTACTACAAAAATAAAATCAAATGTGTAATAAATATATAAACCAAATTCCTACGGCTACAGGAACCTGGTGGGCCCTGTTTTAAAGCCTAGATGTGGAATGCAAGATTTAGTAGGGGACAAGTTAAGTCTGGCATGCTCCTCATGCTGTTTAGTCAATCAGTTATAAAGAGTCTACATCATGTACATGAGCATGGTGAATTTCTTGCACTAAACATTTAGTATTTTGTTTCTTTCATTTGTTGTTGACAGCAAGCCAGCAAGCAGCTCAGAGGGCCGGTGGAGGCAAGCAGGGGGCGAAGGCAGCAGCAGCTGATAACCTGATCGGGATGACAGTTGATGAAGCACAGAAGGTCCTCAACGTGAAGGGGCTGCAGGACAAGGAGGCAGTGCTCAAGAACTACGAGCATCTCTTCTCCATGAACGAGAGGGCCAAGGGAGGCTCGTTGTACATTCAATCCAAGGTAAGACAATCTTCACATTCAAGTTTCAAGTAATACTTTACCAGAGGAAACAGGCCTCTCTTTAAGTATAGGAAACATACAGAACATACAGCAGGGCTCTCCCTGAAACTTTTCTTTTAGGTGTCCAAAATGACACATCAGATAGACTCCTACCATAGTGTATTGTAGATCCTTATTCATTGGTGGCCAATGTATACAAGAGTTTTTAGTGGCATTCCTGGTGCCCATTGGTACCTGGCCCACTGCTATGGGCGAGTCCTGGTAAGACACAGGGCCTTCACAGAAAATAGACAACAATCTGGTGACTGATGGTAGGTTAGAATAGTGGGTTGAATATTTACCTGTTGTATGATAAATGTAAAGTACTACTAAATATATATTTGGAAAACTCAGTAATGATTGATTGAAAGAAGTACCATATTGTCAATTATGTTTGTTAAATAGAAACATCTGAGTGATATGTTAATTCCTTTGAACACAATCGGTAACAAGCTGTTTGAGAGCCTTACAAGATAATTTCAAACTTATGTTTGACTTTTTAAAAATTAATTGTTTTCATTTATGTTATTATATTGAGTCTTTGTTTTCATCACTGTTTCAGGTCGTCAGGGCCAAGGAGAGGATAGACGAGGAACTGAAAGCGATGGAAGAAGCAAAGAATACAAAAAAGATTGGATCGGAAGAAGCAGGATCATCGTCATCATCTTCACAAGCCAGGACTGACTCATGATAGCGGGTCAGCCATGCTCTCATTTTAATATTTTGAGGAACTTTGCTTGTGAAAAGGACACTTAACAGGAGAAAAGTATAAACAGAGGAATGTTGATGTGTCTGCCCTTACAGATCTTGGAGGCCGACTTCTACTGCCTTAATAGTTAATACTAGGAGGTCCATGGTGACAACATGTATGAGGATGATGTCTGGCAAAAATATGTCATGAAGAGATCATTCTTGGCATGATTGAAGATTTGATGGAGCTCCAGATCAGTATTTTCCAGTCATGCTGAATATGCATGTATTACAGTGAAGATTTGCAATATAGTTTATTCTTAATGCTAAATATATTACTCATTGCGGATATATTTCCGATAGTTTATTCTTATTTGTGGGGGGGGGGGGGTGGGGGGGATTTATTAATTCTACGCCAATGCCCATATTATAAATTTATCTTTAAAACACTGATAATTGAAGAAATATGATTCATGTAGTCAAATGGCAAGTGTATCATTAACTGCGCAGTGAAGCATTTGATGAGAAAATTGCTCCTCCTAACATACACATATTGTTTGTTCTATGCACTTTGATAACAATACTATGTGTGCCTAAATTATTGATTTTATTGATTAATGAAAGTTGCAAGTTGGTATATGATTATTCATGCATTATACATGTGAATGTTAAGTATTTCCTCATAACTCTGAAAAGATTTCTTTGATGGTCAGAGTAATAGGCCATGAAGAAATTTGTGTTGCTATAAAGAGGCCAATGAAATAGAATACAAACTAATCTTACACTTGGATGAAGAATTAGCAGATGGTCATCACTCATACGCGCATTACCATACTGGTGTGCGTCGTAGGCAATGCAGAGACAATGCATGAATACCGTAGCGGGCTCTTTTGACACACTAACGCATACGTTGTTTATGTACACTGTACGACCAGGAAATTGTGCAGTGCATAAAGCGGTTAAAAGGTCAAACTACCTACTGCTTGCATTGTAGATGTGATTGATAGTCACTACTTGTAGAATTCACAACCGATTGCTATTCTTGGATGAGAAATGTTTTTATATCATTGATCCCTGCATATAAATAAGCAATTTAGAAACCTTCTTACTAGTAATATGTTGGAGTCCATTGAAATGTTGGTGCTGTATTACAAGTATCCGACTGTTAACACCATTGGAAGCTGATCAAATTTAATTAAATTATGTTCAATGCAGACTTATTCACAGAGTAATAAATGTGCATGTGCAGTCAGTGCCATACATGCACCAATATCAACTGCATGCGTTATGTCTGTTTTATTGCTCTCCTACATGAATATTCATTTCATTTAGTGAAATATGTGTTTGATAAATGTGACCGGCTATAGCAAAACCCTGCACTTGTCGGTAAAAATCAAAATGTATATTTTCATACCATTAGAAAGGCCTCATCACAAGCTTTCATTTGATGCTTTATTCTAACAAATTGGTCAATAATTGGCGAAGATATAGCTGTTTAAATTTTAAAATCATAAACAAAAGTGCAGGGTTTTGCTATAGCCGGTCACATATGCTTGAAACACACAAATTAAGTCCACTCAACACGCGCTTAGAAACCCTAAATTAAGCGCGTTATAAATGCAAGTTATAACATGTATCGTATACAAACCACAAATCACAGGAGTTTAAAAGATATGTCAAAGTATATTTTAATTTCAACAACTTATGTGAAAAGTGTACATATAAGTATAGATTTTCCTCCTACCCAAGACACTAGGAATATGACATAATTTCTAGAACCATATATTTTTGGCAACTTTTCTATAAGGCCATGTAAAGTATACAGCACTTGTGAATTTGAAGTAATGGGATACTAGGGATAGACAACATCTTTTACCATGCAAGGTGAGGGGGAAAAGAAATACAAACGTCTTTACAAAAAATGACACAAATGAGGACAACAAATTTTAAATATTTTTTGGCAAAATCTTTGGCCAATAAGCCTGCATCTGCAGACATTGTTATACTTAAAATTATCACCATACAACTCAAGGCACTTAATAAGAAACATATTGAGTATTGGTAATGATTAAGTTTCCTATTATCTGGTCAGGCTTGTTATTTAGGAATTCTGGACAAGTTAAATGTTAACAAAATTAAAACAATTTGTAGAAGCCCATGTGCTTTGAAAACACTACATGGCTAATTGTGCGAGACTATGCACAGTACAATGACCTCTTTGACACTGGGGTCCCAACATGCAGTGCTTATTTGAAGATTATACTCAGAATTTACACATTTTCTTCAAATTTGTATCCAACACTGCCTTTCTTTGATTTCATTGAAAAGCGACATCCAATACAATGAAGCAGTCTTTTTTTAGTTTATAGTACAATGTGTCATTTTCTCCAAATCATTGCTAGTAAAACAAGAATTTGTAATCATCTGCAACAGGCTTACCCCATGTAAGATGCTGACAATGGGTAAAAAGTAATAGTTTATATTATAATGTACATTGCTGATATATATTGCATAATTCTACATGTCATCTTCATGTATCAACTAAGCCACCTATTCGCTACAAGAACAAGAATATGTTAATGATTTTTAAACCTCAAGGTACTGTTTAAGTACTGCATTATCAACAAGACAATAAGTAAGTAATTGCTACATAACATAATACACTCATTCATTCGCTCATTCATTCATAAACGAAACAATATAAATGCAAGGCATATCAAAAGGTGTATAGGGCTGGCCTATATAAAGCTATTGTAATACATATATCTTTCTACAATTAAAATTAATCATCTCATATACCGCGAGATAAAACATGTTTGCATTACTCTATATATGTACAAAACAACATGACTATAATAGTTGGAGAACAGAAAAGATTACAAAAAAAGTATATATGAAATAAATATTTCATATGCAAATATAAAGAACAAATAAAGAGCTCACGGTGGTCTCATATCAAAAGCTCAAAATCATATATGCTGTAAGTACAATCTTACTTGATAAAGCATGGCTTTTATAATATACTTAACATTTGATCAAGGGGCTGCCAAAGTGGTCTAGTTTTGTACAACACAAACAATAAAGGGTTTTGGAAAATACAATTACATGTTAACAAATGTCATAGCTGCAGCAAAGCTACATATAAAGGAGTTTTAACACAGCTAAATGTAATCACCCATAAGAATTTCCAATTTCTTTATTTTTTAAAAAGAGGGATATACATAGAATATTTATTAAAAATAACAAAATTGTGCATAAAATGTAGTACTACTGCAAGTGAAGTAACTGAGCCTGTATCACAAAACGTTTGCAATTGTTTTAAGTGTCCGATTATTGTAACTAGTAGCTCAACAGCCAATCCGCATACAGCATTGAAGCTGTTGCCATGGACACTTACAACAATTGCACAAGTTTGATGAAATGGGTCCCAAAGGCAAAGTTCCCCTTACTACAAGTAAGGCACAGTGAGACAGCGTACCATATTGCAACTGAAAACCATCTACACACCTACACTATTATTGCAGTCAGAAATGCAAGGCTACTTTACTACATTACAAACATTGTCAAAGGCAATATTAAAGGCTATTTCAAACTACATCCGATATACAGTTTGCCAACAACAAGGAATTCAATGTTGATATGTATAATACTAGGCCTGGGATAATTATTCAAATAGCTGAACAGCTGTAGGTATTCAAATGTGACTTATTTTATTATTCGAATACACAAAATTGTAACTATTTGAATACTTCACATTATTTTAATACCTTTCTGGTCAAATATTTGAATGGCAAAATAGGTATTAGTCCCGGTGTGAGCGCATAATCTGTCCGGGCGGATAGCCTGTCTGGGCCGTAGTATTATAGTAATGGCAATATCGTGTATTACGCCCCACCACTGCTATACTGTATACACTTATGTAGCCAATAAATCTAACTTATAGCCACTAAATCTGACCTATAGCCACTAATCTGACCTATAGCCACCAAATTAGGGTTAGGGTTAGGGTTAGGGTCAGACAGGCTATCCGCCCGGACAGATTATGCGCTCACACCGGGCCTAATAAATTCAGGCATTGTGACTCAGTAGAGTCTGCCTGTTGCTGGTTCAAACGTTTGAAGGATCATACAAAAGACCATGAAAATGGCTCACCATTCATACACGTAGAGTGTGAAAAATGGAAGTTACACACACACAGCTACCAAATGACTAGCTCCTTCCCTAGCTGTTACCCCCTGGAGGTGTTTCACTATGATTCAAAGTTGAACCTAACTCTAAGATGGATCTAACTATTATGGAATGCGGTTAGTTTCTTTGAAACAATTTCTTCTTAAAATGCATACATTTTGATGAAAAACAATTATATTTGTTATTATCAAGGAGCCTTGAAATAATTTATTTTTATTTTTTGGAAGTCTCAAATAGTTGTATTCTTTTGCATTTTTAATATGTTTTGTTCCATGGCTACAAATGGCTTTCCATACTTGTTAGGTCCAACTTAGAGTTAAGTTCAACTTATTATCTCTGTGAAACACCCCAGGACTAGCCCCCCTCTATTCTCTTGCTGCCCTGTGGCATCAGGGGACAGAAAGGGACATGGGCACCATGCGATGAGCTTGAAGGCACAGGAAAAGTTTACTTTGACAATGTCACAAGGAAAGGCGGGTTTGATGGTCGGATTTCGTCTAAATCTTAAAGCACCCTTATAGCGAGACATAGAAGATATATTTTGCCACTTGAGAATAATCACTGAAATTAAATTAGAAGATTTTTTAAAAGTATAAAGCATAAAAGAAACAAAAGGTAAGAAAAAAGGTGAAACTAGTTTGCATGAGTCAACATTCAACATAAACCTAAACACTTTTGTTTATCAACTTCATTCAAACATTAATTTCTTCATGACAAAAGTCTAGCTGTAAATCATTACCTGTCAAAATATAAATTGCTCTCACAACAGTGCTAAGTGCAGGTGAATCAAACTCAATAAAAAATAGGGAAATTAACTATTTAGTTGACCTCGGTCTAGTGAAAAAACTTGGAGATGTCAAATGGAATTTGCATCTATCATTCAAACTTTATGTGCAATGTGTGTGCATCAATCATTGGATGGAAATATGCTTCTTAAAGGGATCTAGTAACTTTGTTGACATGTGCAAAAAGTGATGAATGGTTGATGCAATGTATAATGTTGTTATCTCATATGTCCACAGGGTATTGTGTGAAGATTTCAAGTAAAATGGACATTGCATGGCCAAGTAATGAGCGAAAATGCAAAGTGATAGTCACTAACTCACTGCACTCACTTTGTACACAGTAAGAAAAACTCCATCAGAAAAACTCCATCAGAGTTTTTCTTATCTGAATACTTCGATCGAACATATCTTTGTAACGAAACGGAAATTTGAAAAACCGAAACCTGTCCCATGATTTTATTGGTAATACGAATACAACAAGGTATGAGGGAACCGCTAGAATTAAAATTTTATTTTGAGGATTTGGACAATGTTACTAAGTCCCTTTAAATTGTGTCCTGGGGGGTTTTGCATAAAGAATTGCGATTAACTGCATGTTTCAAGTCCACATGAGCACAACTGATTGGCTCAGATGTCCAGATTTTCTGACTTGCGATTAATCGCAACTACTTTGTGATTGATCGCAAGTCTTTATGCAACACCCACTGAATAGAAGACAGTCTGTCACAAAGATGCAGGGGGAACATTTTCAGTAAAAGATGAGCACAAATGAATCCAACTCTGCTTAGTTGACATTAACTTCAGTTTAGTGAAAAAAACACAGAGATGTCAAATGGAATTTGCATCTATTGTTAAAATGTATGTGCAATGTGTGTGTGCATCACTCACTGAAGGGAAATGTGCTTAAATTTAAATTGTGTTTGTTTGATACAAACAAACCTGTCATAATAAAAGGAACAAACTGACATCTAGATTTACAATACTTGGACATGACAAAGTTATTGTGTGAAATATATCACTTGTCTTTCAAACAAACCACCCTTTTTTTCAAAATACCACAACAAAAGTGAGTTGAACACTTCAAATTAAGCAGCCAAAAGAGAGTTCAAATATGCTTTTATCTTTTCATCAAGACGGTAGCATTTGTATTAATCTTCATTTATAGGCGTGCGTATCACAGTTTGTGCTTATTGCAATTAAACTCACATATCACATTTAAAAATAATATCCACATAATAATATTGGTTTACCCTGCCTCTTGAATTGTTAATTAGTATTAATTTTTGAAAATGACCTCTTGTATCATTCTTTTGAATTCCATAAAGATGATATATCCCCTTGAAAAACCATTTCAAACTTCAACTAACTTCAAAATTAAAGGCCAATAATTATCTATCAAAACCGAATCAACACTGAACCACACATCAATTTTGAATGTAAAGCACTTAAGATATGATTCATATAAGGTGCTATATAAATCAAAAACATTATTATTATTTTTATCCCTGTAAATATAAGTAACTAGCTAGGTAGGCACTAGCAACAATATATAATTTCTATACAATTCAAAAGGTACTCTGAATACATTTGCAATATATCGTATAAGGCACAGGATGATGTGAACATCACACAGCTAAGTTGCAGAAATAGTACTCCATTCTAGTATTGTACATGTAATATAAACATTTTTTCCACAAGAAAAATATGAATTGGCAAGTTATCACGATAGAAATATCATCATGATAGAGATACTATAAAAGAAATATAAGAAATATGACAGGAATAAAAAACAATGGCTCAACTTCTCATCGTTGGCACAACTCTTAATAGTCCAGGTTAAAAAGACAGAAATTACCAGTAACTGTTTAAACCATGTCGCACCTGTACATTTTGACTAGCCCATTGATGGTTGTCACAGTCCAGTCATAGTATAACCGGTCACCAGCAATACGATGTCCTGGATGATCTAGGACACAAAATTACTGGTTAAACTATAAAGGGACTGTCAAGGGACACTTTGTCTGGACACTTTAGCAGAGGGATTTGCAGTGAAAATGAAGAGAAAGGGCTGGTCAAATTCCACACGTGCAACTTGATTCAAGCAGTTACTGGTAGTTTCTGTCTTTTTAATTTTAAGCCGGACTTCACTTTGTGCCACTAATGAGAATTTGAGCCGATATGATCAAGATAAAGGCATCATCATGAACTGGATGTGATGATTGAGGAAGGCTTATTAAGGTCAATCTTCTGCTGGGAGGCGAGAGACACGGCCGTTAACACCTCCAACCCTGTGGGCTTAATAGCAAGGCGCAGCCTATCATCTCGCTTGGCTGCCTCTAAGGGTAGGGCACCAAGGGCTGCAAGGTTGAAACCAGGGTAGTCTAGCTTGGCGCCTGGTGACAGTGGTCCTAAAGGATCTAGCAGGCGACCAGCACTAAGCAGGCCGTTTGATGGGATGGGGCCACCACCTGCAAAAAGGGGGCTGGGGAGGGATACCGGGAGGGTGCCCAGGGCCCCAGTGGGCACGGTGACGTAGCTGTAGTGGGGCGGCAGGTTGGGCGGGTGCACGATGATGGGGTAGACGATCACACTGTCCGACATCGTGCTCACGGACTGAGCCACCGACAAGGTCGGCAACACAGGCATGATGGGCGGCGATGACGGTGTGGATGCTGATGGCAGAGACACTGCCGGCGTTGTCGATGTGATACTCATCCCCATCGGGCCCGTGATGGCAGTCACCGATGTTGCGCTCGTCGTTATCGACTCTGACGATGATTTGGGCGAGTAGCGATTGGCATAGTGGCCATGTGACTTGATATGCTTGCGTAAGGAGCTGGGGTCCGTGTACCGCTTGTGACATCCATGCACCTTGCAGCTGTATGGCTTCTCCTCTAGATGGGTGCGTGTGTGCTTGAAGCGGTCGCTGGAATTGGAGTAGCGCTTGTTGCAGCCTTCTACGGGACACACATAGGGCCTCTCACCTGGAGGGAGAAAACATGGGAAACATTTATGAAGTTGTAAACCACGATGGCAGTTAAAGGGATCTAGTAACTTTGGTGACATGGACAAAAACTGGCAAATGGTTGATAAAATGTATGTTTGTGATCTGTTATGTCTACTGTGTAAAAAATCCATGCTTTATCCAGTTGTTTTTAATGAGACTAGCAATGCCCATTTTAACATTTTATCATATTGCTATTACTTACTAACTTAAACACAAGAAGACATAAAGAAGCATCTATGACCCCTGAAACTTTATCACTATACGGATGTGATGTTACCACTCAACACACCAGGGAGTCCCATTCCAAACTGCTGGAAACATAGCAAAAGATATAAAGTGGAAAAAAGACACAGGTAGGAAGGTATCACACCAGCCCACACTGCGACTTGTCAAGTTTATATACTGCCGCATAGCTCAGTAGGAGTCATGCTGACTGTATATCAAGTATTTCAACCCAATCACTACTTGATGCTGCTAGGTCAAGAGGTACAAAGAGGAAGAAAGGGGGGGGGGGGACGACGACTGGGGTATGATGGGGTCAAGCCAGAGGGGTAACTGGGGGGGGGGGGGGCATGTGCCCACCAATAATTAGACAACTCATGGGCAAACATTCTGGACAAAATGAAGAAATGCATAGAGTATGCCTTCAGTACTAAATATGCACCCCAAAGCCAATGGAACAAGCTCCACCACTGGATCCAGCAATATGAACACTTTATTATAAACTACAATGACAACAAAAGGATTAAGGACAAAATTAATCAAAACAGCATCACAGGGGAGCACTTATCATCTGAGGCAAAACAGTGACAAAATGCATCAATCCAGAGAAGTCACTGAATGGGTTAATTTTTTGTTTATTTTTAATTTTTTTAAATACATGTACTTCACACAAAAAGTTCCGCAATCGAGGTTTAGGCATTAATAACTTTCATATTACGTTATTACCATTCATAAATTTGGTATCATTTGAAAGCGTGAATCCTCCTCTTTACATTGATATAACATTTGCTATGGATATTTTATCATGGAATGTGCATTACATCTGAATGTAGGGCAAAGTCAAAAATGAAATGTTACAAAATGCACTGATTTTGTCAACAGTGTGCCTTCCTTTTGTTTGAAGATTAAAACGTGGCTTGAATGGGGTTGAGGCGGACATGCATGAATGTCAACGGCTTATTGTCATTAAACCATAATGACAATGTGTCAATCATTCAATAAAACATTACATCTTCCAAACAAATTGCTGCACCATCACAAAATCCAAAATCATAAAGACACGTTTAAGCCATTAACATTCATGCATGACCACCTCACCCCCATTTAAGCCACGTTTTATTCTTCAAACAAAAGGAAGGCACACTGTTGACAAAATCAGTGCATTTCGCAACATTTCACTTTTGACTTTGCCCTACATTTGGATGTAATGCACATTCCATGATAAAATATTCATAGCAAATGTTATATCAATGTAAAGGGGAGAATTCACGCTTTCCAATGATCCCAAATTTATGAATGGTAATAACGTAATAGAAAAGTTATTAATGAACAAACCTCGATTGCGGAACTTTTTGTGCGAAGTATATACATTTATTTTTTTTTTTGGGGGGGGGGGGGGGGGAGCTGAGAGAAGGGTATAAGGAATAACTGAATAACTTCAAGCTGCTACAGGACAAAGGGCATCTTGTGACCTGTAGTGGGCATCATGATCTTTAGCATTGCAACAGAGAATGGTTGTATCGTGTGAGAGGTCTCGGTCCCAAGCACCAAAACCTGTTACAACCTTGTAACAAGGGCCGAGTGTTCAAGGGCCAAAGTTCTGGACGTGTGCGTGAGACCAGTTGCAACTAGTCCCATGCAATCTCAGTCACAGCTTGTCACAGGCTTTCAGTCTCATCGTAGGAGACCTCCTTTAGATAACACCGAGAACTGCTGGAATCCTGACAGCTAGAGTGGACAAGTGAAACAAGATGAGTAGACTACATGCTGATCCCACACCATGAGGCCTACGGACATCTTACTATGTGTAACAGTAGTCACTGTGTGCAGGAGTGGTAATTGGGGGAGGCCTAACACTAAACAGCCTTTCTTAACCCCTTCCCTACTAGATTGTGCATTTCCCATTTAGTGAGTACAGGGCCCACCAGGTTCCCGTGGATCTTGAGGAAAATTTGCATACTATCTACATGTATCTATAGGCTATTTATTTTCATACCTGTGTGCGATCTGTTGTGTATTTTGAGGTTTTCCAGCCTTGAGAAGCTCTTGTGGCAAAGTGGGCATTGGTGGGGCTTCTCATTGGTGTGTGTCCGCACATGGATCAGCATCTTGTACCTGAGATGGGGGGGAAGTGAGAACAAATATGGGTATGTAATTACATTTATCCACTCATTTGATAAATTGTTCATACATGTATTAGCATATTGTACCTGAGATAAAGAGCAAAGAAAATGGATAACAAAATGAAAACTGATTACAACACACATTTACCGGTACTCATGTATAAAATCTTCCATGATGTACATATAACAGTCAAGTATAATAGACTGTAATAACAAATATAAAAAAACATTCTTTACACACAAATACAATGTTTGTAAGGTCAAACATACGTTGAACCTGAGATAATGGGAGAAAAGAAAGAAAAAAAAGTTTTACTTGCCTTTATAGTGGACAAGCAGTTTTCAGCAGTTTTTTACATTTAAAAAATATTTTTATTTATTTACTCTATTTATTCACCACTTATTGGATGGATTGCTCTTGTCAGCTACAAGCTGTTTTCAAAAGGGTCTAAGAGGTCAAAATAAAAACTGTCAACTCAAAATAATGTTAAGGCTTGAAATCATTCATGTGTAAATAGACTATAAAATAAATGCTAACCTTGAAACTAGTTACCATAGTTACACAAATACAATGTGTAAAGGTCATTTATTTTAATAACAGTTGTAATTTTAAAAGGCCAAAAATACTTTTATATCTAAATCAAAAATCCAGTCATGCAATGGAACATTATGTTCATAGGGGAAAAACAAGTATTTCTAGATTGTTAATGTCAGTCAACAGGTATTACAACACAAAAAGCTAACACAATAGACCTTTGTTATTTGAAACACAATAGACCTTTGTTATTTGATCATTTGATACCAATGTCAGGGCAACAAGAATGCCAGACATATTTGTGATGGTAGATTATGGCATCGTCATGGCAACAAGTGACGCAATTGACACCATTGTTTGAACCCAGCCCTGGAACCATTACTCCCTCATCACATAGGTCCTTTACCTAGGCAAGTTCATTACTTGTTTATTGGGATAACCCTGTAGTGCTTCTCAGGTTATTAGAGGGTCATTGTAAGACACATGAACCGCCATAAAACATTGCAAGTGTAGTGCTCTCAGGTTATTAGAGGGTCATTGTGAGACACATGAACCGCCATAAAACATTGAAAGTGTTCTCTCTACAGACAAAGCCAAACCAAAATAGAAACTATTATTCTTGTCTTTAGCATTCCTCTTTCTACCCAACATTTTCTCACACTCAGTACCCTATATCTTTATATAGAATCTCAACAAAACATGTGATAACACATCAGCTAGGTAATAATCTATATTGTCTATAAATCTGTATAAATTAGGTTTGGAAAATGCCCTTATTATTTCACCTCTTATTATTAAGTTTTCAAAAGCCTGGTGGACCATGTTAAATAGGAAAACACAAAAATACAATGTACGGTGAGTACATGTACATAATTAGCAGCAACATTTTCTCAAAAGTAATCAATAATTTTTTTTCAGAAATGGACATTATTCTATTGATTAGGTAGATACTAGTATTCCAACATAGTTGCCATTGTTTCTAGACAGAGTTGCTGAGAGATGATATGGAATAAAATATGTGATGTAGAGAGATAAAGAAGAGATGTTTGAATTGGATTTTCCTCTGTCTGTTGTGGATCAGTTGTAAGATGTATACATAATCATAGGTATCTCAGATTGAAACTAACAATGTTTTTCTTGCAGTCTTACATGTTTACACAATTCTAGTGATGTAGTGTAATCTGATCTTGACCACCCATGGAGCAAAGTAAACCTAGAAGCTGATAATGCCATTTCTTTTAGGTACAAATGTTTTCCATCAGAACATAATGCATCGGGGCATAAACTTATCGATTATTTTAAAGGAATATTATTAAATAACCATATCTTGCATTAAACCCCTTGGCTTTCCACCTGCAGCGGTACTCTGCATCTTTCTCCAGCCTAACGTGTCTCTTGTGGACATGGAACTAATCCCTTGGAACAACCAAAAAATTACTTTTTTTTTCACGAGGGCGATTTTGAAAATTTTGAGTGAGAAAAACGCCCTCGTGAAATTATTCACGAGGGCTATTTTGGGGCTCACGGGGGCTCTTTGCCCTGATATCAGGCAGGACTTACCACAGGCTAGAAAGTAAATATATTTAAAATGTATTCAATAATGATTAAGACTGAATCGGTTGGGCCCATCGCACCGGTTCCCGACAACCAAAAAAATACTTTTTTTTTCACGAGGGCGATTTTGAAAATTTTGAGGGAGAAAAACGCCCTCGTGAAATTATTCACGAGGGCTATTTTGGGGCTCACGGGGGCTTTTTGCCCTTTGCCCCCGTGTATTTTTTTGGTTGCCTTGGAACCTTCAATAGCACAAACCATAACCTATCCCAGGGTTCTCACTAGCACTTGCCCACTTGTAAGAAATTGGTGTCGGGCAGGAAAATTTCATAAATTTATAGCTTGCTTGCCCGATTGGGTTTATCTCATCATGAAATAAGAGGGCAAATAAATTTTATATTCAGGCAAGTAAACTTGCCCTAATGAGCCAGTAAAGAAAAAAGTTAATGTGAAGGCATGCCTATCCGTTCATGATTTGATATGGAATACTTTTCAGCAACTATACCTTGCATTGAAACCCTTGTCTTTCCGCGGACTGCCCTCCCATCTACAGCTGTATTCCACATTTTCTCCAGCCTAAAATACCCTTGTTGACATGAAACACAAAACAGAAGAAACTCAAAGACGACCAACCCCTTTGAACTTCAATAGCAAAAACATTCACTACCCATTTGTACTATTCAACAATCATACCTTGCATTGAATCCTTTGCCTTTCCTCTGGCAGCAGTATTCAGCGTCAATCTCTAACCTCACATGTCTCTTGTTAACATGGAACACTAGATTCTTGGTGATCAAACCCTTGGAACCCTCAATATCCTAACACTTCCCTATCAACATTATTGTCTAGGGGAAATATTTAACAAACATTCATACCTTGCATTGAATCCCTTGCCTTTCCGCTGGCAGCCTTCCCACCTACAGCAGTATTCAGCGTCTTTCTCTAACCGCACGTGTCTCTCGTTGACATGGAAAACAAGATTCTCAAGACGACCAAATCTCTGAAAACAGCCCCCCCACTTGCAAACCTATGATTAATCAAAAGAAAAAGAAAACTGTTAATTTTACTTTCTATCAAATGCAAAGTAACAAACATATATTGTACCTTGTAAGATTTTTCTTTCCAAACAATAAGATAAATAGAAGAAAGAAAACTTCCTTAATCTAAAAATGTACTTCATTTATTTGATACTGATCATTAGACAAAGGCAAAAGAAGTTTACCATTGTCAAAATAATTCTTATGAAGTCAAAATGAGCAAAACGGGGCAAAACACTGTTGATATACCCAACTGGAATCTCAAAGTCGACTATGGGTGTTTGATCATTTGCTTACGCTGCTCCTAAACTATCAAAGTATAGAAATACTAAAACTTAGTTGAAAACATACCTTTTTAGTTCAGCTTCTTAAATTGCTATTCTTTTGTTACCATGTAATGCGCAGTTATCAGCGCAATATAAAGTGTACGTTATTATTAATAAAGCCTGCACTACTGACCATGTTTGGGCTGTTCTCCCCATGTCTTGTAGGAGACATCTCATCTGAAGACTCCTTGTCCATACCCTCCGTGTGGAAGATTGTCCTGGTGTAACCAACAGAACTGCCCGCCTGGCTTTGTGAAATATTGCTCAACTGGAGATAATATGGATATGAGGAGAGTAATTAGTTATCTAATTCAAGCATTTCACTACATAATCATTTTCTGCTCTCCTAGGGGGACATATCGTCTGTTACTTCAATGCTCATTCCCATACTGTTAGTGTGAAATAATGGTCTGATGAACCTCACAGAACTGCCCGCCTGGCTTGATGAAAATTTGCTCAACCAAGAATGATAAATATTGCACACAAAGATTACTATATAATTTTGAATTTTGATCAAATATGGCTAAACTAGGGAGACTTGTCATCAAAGCAGCCATTCATTTTACCCATTAATTCTGTCAAATTACAAGACGATATCTCCCAAATGTCTGGTGCACTACCAGTCTATTTGTGGCACAATTACGATCATGTTCATAATTATTATGATGATTATGATATTGAAATGATAATGTTATTATAATGATTATCATTATAAGCAATATAATTTTGGGGGCAAATACAAATCTAGAACATAAAAAAATGGAGAAAAAATCGCCATACTAAATGTACCATTCGAAATAAATCATGATGGGAGAAAAGAGAACTAGGGGATCGAAAAAAATGATGAATAGTTGTCAAGCTTGTTGTCAAGAAACAGAGAACATTAATCAATGCTCATTACATTACAAATCATTAATGATATCAAGGGCCTTACCCCATACTGTGCTCAGAAAAATACTAATTACTGATAAATGAACAGTAACAAAATACAGTGGCTCAGGCTGATTTAGCCCCTCAAATACAAAAAAGAGCCTCTGCAAATCATAAAAGGGAACCCGTAAATTTGCGTGGAGTTCAATGCAAAAATAATTTTAGAGTGCTGTTTTCATGGAGGCAAGCTTGAAGAGGGGCAACAAATACAAATTTGTAAAATTGTCCTCGTAAATAAAATCAAGTGACAGAAAACACATGTTGGAAGGGTTGTCCAATATGAAGAGAGTTCATTGAATACCCCTCATAAGCAAATAGCAACATTCTTATCATGCATGATATAATTTTCTTATTAAGCACTGCATAAATGCTATATTACGATGAGTACAGTACACTCACATCTATAATGCCATCTTTATTACTGATAGCCGTCACATGTTGCACGTCAGCTAAGCCTCCAACCAAAAGGCTGTCCAATGAGACTACAGGGCTAGCCTCCATTCTCCAGTCATGGAGGTTCCCCCTTGCTTTGGTCTGGTGGATGCGGTGTGGGGTTGCCGTGGTGATGGATGATGATGACAGAGGTTGCTCGCTAGCTGTCTCATCAGGTTCGCATCCTGCTAGTACTGTTGTTTCTGTATCAAAAACAAACAAAAGGAGACATGTACATGTAAGATATGATTGAAATGAATAAACTGAACTGAATTGAATGAACTTGTACACCCCACAAAATAGTAGGATGATTGAGATGAATTTCATTGATAAAACGATTACAACATACAAATAAGATAGATAGATAGATAGAGATAGACAAATAAACCAAACAACCAACAAGAAATACAAACAAACAAACAAAATTCCCCAAATTGTCACGGAAAAGATTACCTCTGGCAAGGAAGTTCATTTTGCGGCCGAGTTTGAATAATGCAAGAGATTGATGCAATTATGCAGTTAATGAATGTTTGATACTTTGATGGCATCTGCAAACATCTCATTCATTGCTCTTGGGTGAGAAAAAATGAACATTACATGGGCCAAGATAGACAAAGGGGTAGATCATAACGACAAATCAATTGGAGATGATAGACAAATGAATACATCATAACAACAAGTCAATTGGGAGTTGAGAGACAAAAGGGAAAACTAATAGCAATCAATAGATACCATGATAAGCCCAATTAATTGTCCCTCTTCTCAAAAGCCGTACAATGACTCTGCTACTGGTATACAGACAATGAAAAACAAAGTTGCTACACGTATGCTAGACAAACACATTTTCTCTTTCTAAATTACCATTTAAAGGCTTCCCTATACACATGTAACCAAATTGATCAGCAAAATCCAATTTACAAAGTTTGCATTTTTTGTGTTAATACAATGAAGTTTCCAATTACGTTGTTGTTGGCAAAAGGGTAATTTTCCTAACTTGAAAATTGATTCTCTGGTTTTATTTACACTTGCTCTTGCTGTTGCAAATATTGTACTCGAACATTTCTCTAATGATTCCTCAAATTATAGATCAACCGAATACATGTTCAAACCTTGACGAAACTGACAATTTTGCAGTGAGATAATACTAGTACTTTATTGTAGCTCTGAAAATATGATGTGTCATTAAAATCTGGTAATTGCATTACAAATAATTCCTTAAAAAACACATTTTATTTTACAAGTTCACTGATAATAACAGGAGTCAAATGTACCTTTAAAGAGTCTATTCATTGATTATAAATTGAGTCGAATTTGGTATGATTCTGAAGGTAATCTTGTACTTTACAAGCCTCGAGAAATTCAGATTTTTTGAATTTTTAAAAATATTTTTAAATCGAAATTGAAAATGAGAAAAAATCACCCTCCAAACCAGGCCCAAATTCACTCCGATCTCGCCGCTTAGATCGATGACGTGTGGCAAGGGGCGCATGCGCAATCGTCGCGGTATGATAGATCAGTTTACGTGCAGTATTCGTTAAAACAACCACCACTTGCTCGTTTTGCATGCATCGGAAATGAAGAAACAAAAATCTAGAAAGTTGCCCAATGTTAGTGTAAAAGTACATTTTTTACCGCATGAGTGGTTACTTTCCCCAAAATTAGAGATTTGTTTGACAAATTGAGAGACGCAAATTGAACGTGCCTCGAAAAAAAAAATGCCCGTCAGTTGAATGATACGGAACACGCACTAGAGTTTCAGCGGCCCAGCCCCGCGAGACAGGCTGTGCTCCCCCTGTGCTCTAGCTACCTAGCTGAGCTGCTGCGCCAACTGCCATGACTGCCTTGTGAGTAATTGCACTTTTAAAAAGCTCCGAAAAGGAACGAAAATGCAAGATTATTACGATCACACCTATTCTAAACTATCTCTTATTTTACTTACATGTTTGTAGGGCTTTTAAAACAAATACGAGAACAATTACCTGCAAAAACAGGGAAAAAATTGCGCTGAGTGCACCGTTACTCACTAACGGGAGCTGAATTGAAGCGAGCTATATACCATCGATATATTTACACGTACACTGCACTAACCGCTATATATTGCATCCACCGTATCGCGCACGGTCGAGGCTCTGCAAGTAAATGCATGCCGCCAGCGAGTATGATTCAACTCACAGACTAGGTGATTCATTTACCTATTTTTACTTTATCAGACACATTAATGAATAAAAGAATAACTTTACAACGAATATAAATTGTTATTTTATTAGTTCAAAAAGTTTAAACCACCATAATTGTATAGAAAATAGTTTAAACAACCACGGAATCCTCGGTATAAAGGGGTATAATTCCCGTATATTCCGTGGTAGATACCGAAGCTTCCTATTGGATAACCCCTATGGTGACGTCACTACAACACACACAGCTACTGACTCCGCTCGTCGCTGGATATTGGGGGTTTTGAGGCAATGTTTAATATGATCATTTTTTTCAATTTGTGGATGTGCTAGTACTTGGAAAGTAATATTTTCATATTCTGTATGATTTCAACTTTCTGCAAAGATATAATTTGGCTAATATTGGTTTTTCTTTGAATAAAATCTTTAACGTTCCATTAAAGGGGACCACCAGGCAAAGAACAACACATTATTATATGTTTTGGTACCGTTTTGTGATATCAAATAGATACCCAACATTTTGCAAAGGGTTGTGTAATTCATAAACAAAGCAATTAATTTCCACCACTTACGGAACCACTGCTATTTCCTGGTTCCATACGGGCCAACCATTTGCGAGTGCGCCAATGCTATTCACGCGCACGTTTGTAAACAATAGATTCCCGGGTGATTCGTTCGCTCTGCACACGTTGCAATTCACCGCACACATAGCAGTCTGCGTAATTCAGACCGCATGAACGCATGCTTTAGAATGGTGATGCGTTTCCAATTATATATTTTGTTCTGGAAACATATTTTTGTGAACTTGTTGATGGAATGGAATACTAAAGATGTAACCTCTCTTTAATAAGAATATTATTTTTGGGTGGTGGTACCCTTTAAACTGGGGGTGGGGTGGGGTGGGGGGGGGGGGTGGGGGTGGTTCACAATACATAACATATTTTATCAATCATCACAATAATGCCAGTCATCACAAAGGCATCAATGGGAGCGATGATATTAATCAACACAAAGGGGGGTCCTATGGCATGTGATGTTTACTGTGTAACATTGTTAGGCAGGTGGAATGATCTGAATGAAAAGGAAGTAACATTTATACATACATATTAGATCTAGAATGGGTTGCCACCGAGACTAAAACCGGAACTGGGGGTTTAGGATGTGGGAGCAAGGGGGCGGGGGGGGGGGGGGGGGGGGGGGGGTAACTTACGACTAGTTTGGGCTACTATATATTTCAAAATCTAAACAAATCTCATATAATACTGTTCAATTAAGTTCAATTGACTAGTAGTAGGACCACTAGATTTAAAGATATCCACAAACATCTATGATTCCTGGTAGAAGAATCAGAGGAATAAATGCAAATACACCTGCACAGGGTGCTGGGTCACCTGGGTGTCTGTGTGTCCTTTTGTTTCCAATCTTCACTTTAGGAACAGCCAGATCAACAGAAATTGATCAAAATCACTGATTTTAACTGACAAAGTAATACTTTTTGTTCACAATGCAAACTTGCAAAGCCTACCCATGCAGAGAATATCAAAACTGATGTAATCTTCAAGAGATTGTCATCATGATTTTCAAAACAGATTAAAATTGTCAATATTTGTTACGACCTGTGCACCTGTGGATGTGTAAAATGAAAACTATTTTGAGATAAAAACATATTTGGTCATTCATTTCATCAAAATCAATTGGGTATCATTCTAAAGTTAACTAGAAATTGCGCGCTCGGCGGGTCGCGCAGCCGAGCACATGTATCCCCCGAACCAATTGCATTGCACTTTTGTGGGTTGTAATATTGTGAACTGAACAAGTTTGGTGGTGTACGTTGTTCTACTAGGCTGGCAGTAGCCTTTGGGCAAGGCCTCGCGCGCTGTTTGTCCTCCGAGCAGGGTCTGATTAATAGACAAGGCGATGTGCGCTTACAGCAGTGATCGCTGGACTGAGCCGCGTCAGCGGCGAGGCCTTTGCTAACTTGCGGAGCTCATTAATATTGGCATATGTAAATTGTGTGATTGTATGAGTTATGTGTACATGTACGCTATACGATCTCAGAACCGATTCTTCTCGGAACCGAGACATGGGTATGGAATCAGAATCGACTCCAAGCTGGGGCAGAACCGCCCAAGCCTACTTCATACCAAATAAGAAAATAATCAGACAAGAACTCGGACCTGTAGAGCGGTCACAAGGTAATCTTAACTATTTCTTTATATCATGGTTACCATGGCAACCATGAATCCGCCCCACACCAAAATCAATAGGCTTCATCCTCTTTCCTTAATACACCTTCATACCAAATAAGAAAATGATCGGACAAGAACTCGGACCTGTAGAGCGTTCACATGGTAATCTTAACTATTTCTTTATATCATGGTTATCATGGTTACCATGGCAACCAGGACTCCGCCCCACACCAAAATCAATAGGCTTTATCCTCTTTCCTTAATACACCTTCATACCAAATTAGAAAATGATCAGACAAGAACTCGGATCTATAGAGCGTTCACAAGGTAATCTTAACTATTTCTTTATATCATGGTTACCATGGCAACCAGGACTCCGCCCCACACCAAAATCAAAAGGCTTCATCCTCTTTCCTTAATACACCTTCATACCAAATTAGAAAATGATCGGACAAGAACTCGGACCTGTAGAGCGTTCACAAGGTAATCTTAACTATTTCTTTATATCATGGTTACCATGGCAACCGGGACTCCGCCCCACACCAAAATCAATAGGCTTCATCCTCTTTCCTTAAGACACCTTCATACCAAATTAGAAAATGATCGGACAAGAACTCGGACCTGTAGAGCGTTCACAAGGTAATCTTAACTATTTCTTTATATCATGGTTACCATGGCAACCAGGACTCCGCCCCACACCAAAATCTAAAGGCTTCATCCTCTTTCCTTAAGACACCTTCATACCAAATTAGAAAATGATCGGACAAGAACTCGGACCTGTAGAGCGTTCACAAGGTAATATTAACTATTTATTTATATCATGGTTACCATGGCAACCAGGACCGCGCCCCACACCAAAATCAATAGGCTTCATCCTCTTTCCTTAATACACCTTCATACCAAATTAGAAAATGATCGGACAAGAACTCGGACCTGTAGAGCGTTCACAAGGTAATCTTAACTATTTCTTTATATCATGGTTACCATGGCAACCAGGGCTCCGCCCCACACCAAAATCAATAGGCTTCATCCTCTTTCCTTAATACACCTTCATACCAAATTAGAAAATGATCGGACAAGAACTCGGACCTGTAGAGCGTTCACAAGGTAATCTTAACTATTTCTTTATATCATGGTTACCATGGCAACCAGGACTCCGCCCCACACCAAAATCAATAGGCTTCATCCTCTTTCCTTAATACACCTTCATACCAAATTAGAAAATGATCGGACAAGAACTCGGACCTGTAGAGCATTCACAAGGTAATCTTAACTATTTCTTTATATCATGGTTACCATGGCAACCAGGACTCCGCCCCACACCAAAATCAATAGGCTTCATCCTCTTTCCTTAATACACCTTCATACCAAATAAGAAAATGATCGGACAAGAACTCGGACCTGTAGAGCGTTCACATGGTAATCTTAACTATTTCTTTATATCATGGTTATCATGGTTACCATGGCAACCAGGACTCCGCCCCACACCAAAATCAATAGGCTTTATCCTCTTTCCTTAATACACCTTCATACCAAATTAGAAAATGATCAGACAAGAACTCGGATCTATAGAGCGTTCACAAGGTAATCTTAACTATTTCTTTATATCATGGTTACCATGGCAACCAGGACTCCGCCCCACACCAAAATCAAAAGGCTTCATCCTCTTTCCTTAATACACCTTCATACCAAATTAGAAAATGATCGGACAAGAACTCGGACCTGTAGAGCGTTCACAAGGTAATCTTAACTATTTCTTTATATCATGGTTACCATGGCAACCGGGACTCCGCCCCACACCAAAATCAATAGGCTTCATCCTCTTTCCTTAAGACACCTTCATACCAAATTAGAAAATGATCGGACAAGAACTCGGACCTGTAGAGCGTTCACAAGGTAATCTTAACTATTTCTTTATATCATGGTTACCATGGCAACCAGGACTCCGCCCCACACCAAAATCTAAAGGCTTCATCCTCTTTCCTTAATACACCTTCATACCAAATAAGAAAATGATCGGACAAGAACTCGGACCTGTAGAGCGTTCACATGGTAATCTTAACTATTTCTTTATATCATGGTTATCATGGTTACCATGGCAACCAGGACTCCGCCCCACACCAAAATCAATAGGCTTTATCCTCTTTCCTTAATACACCTTCATACCAAATTAGAAAATGATCAGACAAGAACTCGGATCTATAGAGCGTTCACAAGGTAATCTTAACTATTTCTTTATATCATGGTTACCATGGCAACCAGGACTCCGCCCCACACCAAAATCAAAAGGCTTCATCCTCTTTCCTTAATACACCTTCATACCAAATTAGAAAATGATCGGACAAGAACTCGGACCTGTAGAGCGTTCACAAGGTAATCTTAACTATTTCTTTATATCATGGTTACCATGGCAACCGGGACTCCGCCCCACACCAAAATCAATAGGCTTCATCCTCTTTCCTTAAGACACCTTCATACCAAATTAGAAAATGATCGGACAAGAACTCGGACCTGTAGAGCGTTCACAAGGTAATCTTAACTATTTCTTTATATCATGGTTACCATGGCAACCAGGACTCCGCCCCACACCAAAATCTAAAGGCTTCATCCTCTTTCCTTAAGACACCTTCATACCAAATTAGAAAATGATCAGACAAGAACTCGGACCTGTAGAGCGTTCACAAGGTAATATTAACTATTTATTTATATCATGGTTACCATGGCAACCAGGACCGCGCCCCACACCAAAATCAATAGGCTTCATCCTCTTTCCTTAATACACCTTCATACCAAATTAGAAAATGATCGGACAAGAACTCGGACCTGTAGAGCGTTCACAAGGTAATCTTAACTATTTCTTTATATCATGGTTACCATGGCAACCAGGGCTCCGCCCCACACCAAAATCAATAGGCTTCATCCTCTTTCCTTAATACACCTTCATACCAAATTAGAAAATGATCGGACAAGAACTCGGACCTGTAGAGCGTTCACAAGGTAATCTTAACTATTTCTTTATATCATGGTTACCATGGCAACCAGGACTCCGCCCCACACCAAAATCAATAGGCTTCATCCTCTTTCCTTAATACACCTTCATACCAAATTAGAAAATGATCGGACAAGAACTCGGACCTGTAGAGCATTCACAAGGTAATCTTAACTATTTCTTTATATCATGGTTACCATGGCAACCAGGACTCCGCCCCACACCAAAATCAATAGGCTTCATCCTCTTTCCTTAATACACCTTCATACCAAATAAAAAAATGATCGGACAAGAACTCGGACCTGTAGAGCGTTCACAAGGTAATCTTAACTATTTCTTTATATCATGGTTACCATGGCAACCAGGACTCCGCCCCACACCAAAATCAATAGGCTTCATCCTCTTTCCTTAATACACCTTCATACCAAATTAGAAAATGATCGGACAAGAACTCGGACCTGTAGAGCGTTCACAAGAAAATCTCTGCGGCGGACGCGGCGGCGGCGGCGGCGGCAGCGGCGGCGGCGGCGCGACGAGGCCAAATCCATAGTATCCCCCGAAGTGGTTCGGGGGATACAATAACTACCTACATGTACACAGAACAGATCTCTCACAAAATAATGTACAGGTATGCTGTACTTTGTCAAGAAAAAAAAAACTGATGATACAGGATAATTCTACATTTTCAAAGCAAGAAAAATAGAAAAACTGTTAAACATTATTGATGTGAGATATCATAATTAAATAAAAATGTAAACAAAATCATAGGATGTGAGATAAGGTTCATTATCTAGACATAATCAATAGTCATTTGAAAATATAAATCATATAGATCCATAATTATTGATAAACTTGTATTATGTTTGGCTGAATGGTTTCAACAAGGAAATAGTTTCAATATATTTTCTAACTCTTTTAAAACAATTTTACACAAAATGTTTGGAAAATACACAAACTACGGGGGTTCTGAACTCATTGAAAACAGGATCTATCTACATGGCTGAGCAAGCAAATCTTCCCAGTTCCCACAGTGGGATTTGAATGGAGGTTTGTGCTGGATTCAGCCCAAAATTGTGACAAATCACACACACAAACTGAAAAAAGGTACATGTAGTTCAAAATATGAGCCATCGGATGTGAAGCTTGTAACCGTCTTTGAATGGAAATACTTGAAGTGTGAAGCTGTGACTGGTGAACACATAAACATGGGGAAATCATACAACATTTCCATAAAGTAGCTAAACTATTTAAAGTGTTCATGATTGCCTAGTGGCTCAGGCAAGTAAGATAGAGAGTTAGATGGCCAAAAACAAAGAAAAACATGACATATATATATCTAAAAACAAATTGGTGCCCAAATTTATTCATGAATAAACTTAAGGTGGCCGGTGCTTATTTTGGTGGCCAGCAGGCCACTACTATCAAGTAGGCTTGGGCGTGAGAACCGATTACCCGATTCTACTCGACTCCAGAAATGGGAATCGGCCCTCGATTCCTGAATAGCGTAGAACCGAGTATCCGATTCTGTGTCTATTGACTCGCGATAGAAGGGGAGAGGGGAGAGTCGGCTCTAATCCTGACTCTCCTCAGTCATAATCGGAATAGACGCAAACTATATAGCGCGGCCCAGCATCATTTACTTATTGAACGCATGAAACCGCTGTGTCTCGCGCACAGACACACTCTCCTCGTCTCTCGCACACTGCACAGACTGTCTTTCCTCGTCTCTCCCGTCTTAAATCATTTCAAGAAAACAACGGTGGCGCGCGCGCCAATAGACTAGACGTGTACATGTACTTCAGTACATGTGCGCTGTCGGCCATGCCCATATATAGAAGTATGACTCACAGAACATACGAGCATGTACGTTCGTGTATGCAGCATAGCATTGCAAGCGAAGCAAAACTCTGCATGCAATGCTCGCGCTGGCTCCGATATGGATATACATGGTGGCGATGTGCTGTTTATGTCGCTGTTTGCGAACTTTTTAATATATCAGGTAAGAAAATTCTATTTGAATGTTGTTACTTGTTACTTGCAATTGTATCTGCCTTACGCGGTATAGCGCTACTAGAAAGTTCACCATTGTACTAATGGTTATCTCTCGCTCGGAACCGATGTACTTCCCATGTACACAGAGGGTATGATTGTGTGATTTTGCAGGTATGAATTATGTGTACGATCTGAGAACCGATTCCGCTCAGAAGTGAGACATGGGTATGGAACCGGAATCGACTCCAAGCTGGGGCAGAACCGCCCAAGCCTACTATCAAGCCATATAAAGTAACATCTTTACACCTACCTACAATTAGACCTCCCAACAGAGATAAAAGGGTGGTCATTATTAACAGGTTCAATTTCAAACTGCTTTCTCAGGAAGTTGGGGAATAAGTATAGTGGTACAATGCAAAGCAACTGGTGGTCACGGAGCATCACACAAAACAGATTTGCATTCATAGTTTGCAATCAATATTTATCATCAGTATTGCAAGGGATGAAGAATAAATTGATTTAATAATAATAATAATTGTCTATTTCTATATCTAGCACTTTATCACCAAAGTCTTAAAGGGCTGGAAGCATTATTACCTTGGCTTTACCCGAATGCTCAAAAATATCTTATTACTCTTTGTGGCCCAGTTGGGCAAGTCAAAGCTTCTCAAGTTTTAATAGTGGCCTGACTGGTAAATATGAAGTGTGCCATATTTGGTTTCCAATTTGGGCAAGTGATGTTAAGCAAATTTTGGTGGCCCAAAGCCACAGTTTGGTGGCCCCGGGCTAGGGGGCTTACAGGCTAGTGCTAATTTTGAGCCCTGTATACTTCAGTGTAAAAGAGGTCAATATCATGAAGTAAATTGTTCACACCAGCATTAATTATAAAGAAGAATGGAAGAATGTCAAGCATGCACCACTTCAAAGCATGTCATAACAACAACAAGCACGCCTTTTAAATAAAGAATTCTCTCATTCTCCTCTAGCACTGGGATTAGAAAATAACAAGCTCATCTTTTGTAATAATCACTATTCGCACAAAATATATACTTTCATAACAGATTCCCCTGAGAGTAATGTTTGAATTCAGATGAATTTTGATTGGAAAATAAACACCCAAAGTCACGACTCTTCAGGAGTCAAAAAGTCTGAAAGATACCCCATTTTAATGAAATATACCTAACCTTACACTCCATACAAATGATGTCGTAGACTCTTAGGTGCTGACAAATTTTGCCAATAACAACAACAAATCTATACAAAAGTATCTCAAAAGCCTATAAGATATTCAAATAGACTATTCAGAATTCTCATATCTGGTTGTCGGTTATGAAAAGATTGTTTGTAAATTATAGACAAATTATGCATTCTGAAATTCTGATTCTTAAATTCTGTTTGGCATCCAGACTAGCTTTTTCAGAAACTGTCCTCACAGTGACTAGCCCAACTCCATATCCCTGACTATATAAACTTAACATAGAATGCCATTATTTATATTTACTAGAAGTGAAAACAAATTTGAAATTAAGCTTTAGTTGAATTATGCCCTTAAAGGGATAAATATATTGTTGATTGTTTTGCACAATTTAAACTGCTGTTGCATGTATAGTTCAATGCTTCCAATAGCTTTTTAGTGCTCTTTTCTTTTATTTACCTAAAGAGTTGGAAAGTAGCCCCAGCCCCCTGAAATCAAAATGCATATATTACATACATATATTCCCCCCTACAAAACACTGACACCATGGAAGCATGGTCTGATCCAGACCACTGGTCCAACAAGGTTGGGACCTCTAGCTAAGCAAAAGGCTGCCTTCACTTACTTAATATATGATCATATCCGCAGGCTTAATTAAAATAGCCGAGTGCTGTGGACCGAAGATTACAACATGTAAATTTCTTTAAAATTGACAATTTACATTTAATTCTGATCTTTCTCAGCCCACTGGCTTAGCAAGGTCAGGACCTCTAGCAAAGACAAAACTCGCAAACAAAACAAAAAAACCTTTAAAATGTTCCTTGCCAAGTTTTTCCTTACTGTTGATGAGTTATGCATAACATGTCTGTTTATTTCTCGAAATAAGTATCAATATTGACTTGACTTTGTTAGTGCGGTTAATTGTCTTTGTGGGAAGAAAGTTAACAGACCACTGGTCCATCGAGGTCGGGACCTCTAGCAAAGACAAAATTTGAAGAAAAAAATGTTCAAATGTTACTTCCTAGTTCCTACTTAGGTGCCGATTGTCCATATTCATGTTACTCTGCGATACATTAACTTTAGCTTTGACTTTGATCTTGCCATTAATTGTTTTTTTGGAAACAAAGTTAACAGCCCACTGGTCTATCAAGGTCGGGCCTCAAGCAAAGACAAAACCTTGCCGACAGAAAGCCCTTTCATAGGGTACTTCCTGCTTTGATGCTCACTGTTATGGATGGTTGCTTGCCTAAAGAATATTTTTTCTGTAAATCAGTGAAAAGTTGGCTTAGATTTTGATCTTGCATTTGATTGTCTTTGTGTTAACAGTCAACTCGTTTGGCAAGGTCAGGCCCCCAAGCAAAGCAGCAAACAATACATTGCACAAGTTCACACCAGCAGGCAGGCTTCATTAAACTTGTTCACAAAACTCGCAAACAAAAGACCTGTCTCTAAAGATCTCAAGGGGAGCATAAGACATGCACCAATAGCAAAATAAACACATTTAGTAAACTTTTCCACAGGTTTTGGGGTATTGTATTTTCTCTTTTTGAGGCTGGGGGTGGCTTACTGTTATAGTTACTGGATTATTCCAACAGACCAGTTCATCCCTGGGATATTATATTTTGATTAAAGTTTGAATTAATATTTAAATGTCCAGAAATAAAGATATCAAGATATTTCCATTTCACATGTCATTTTATAAGAGCAGACCTGCCAAGTGCATGCAATTCAAGGCCGTTTTCAGGACAAATTTTCAATTACACTGTACAAGTTTCAAAATAATCGCAAACAACACTTTTTAGGGATTATGATTATGACTTTCGGGTACCCGGGACTCGCCCAAACAATTATCGCGAGTCCCGCATAGTAAATACTCCCGAAAAGGACAACACTAATTACATGGTAACAAAAGAATAGCAATTTAAGAAGCTGAACTATAAAGGTATGTTTTCAACTAAGTTTTAGTATTTCTATACTTTCAGACACTCTAATACAAATACATGTAGGTAAATTATTCCAGAGTTTAGGAGCAGTTTAAGCAAATGATCAAACACCCATAGTCGACTTTGAGATTTCAGTTGGGTATATCAACAGTGTTTTGCCCCGTTTTGCTCATTTTGACTTCATAATAATTATTTTGACAATAGTACACTTCCTTTGCCTTTGTCTAATGATCAGTATCAAATAAATGAAGTACATTTTTAAATTAAGGAAGTTTTCTTTCTTCTATTTAGTTTAACTTAAACATTTATTTTGAAACTGTTTGTTTGGAAAGAAAAATCAAACAACACTTTTTAGGGATTATGATAAACAAATTATCCCATTAAAATTCTTGGATACTGGTGATGTGCTGCAGACTGTGACGTTCAGAAGTAAACAAGGCTATTCTTATTTACATGTACAACCATTTCCTTTTTATTCTTCCCTTTTCAATTCTTGCCTTTATGATAGAATGCAAAGCAAGAATGAACTGGAGCCAGACATACAGTTAGACGGGATCAGCTGGCCGTCTGTTGCACCCTGCGAGGTTGAAAGAAGGATCGTCAAACATGTGCACTACCGTTCATCCGTGGATGTTGTTATTGCATCCTCACAAAAGCACAGAAAGAAATGGTTCTGCTTTAATGAGACAGCACGCACGGTGGGGGGCCTTTTTAAAACTTATCAATGCCCATCGAGTTAAAAAAGGGAAAAATTGGGTCAGAAATGCGGAAAATTTGTCACAATCACGCACATCTTTGCTAAAAATGCAAATAAAGATGAAAACAATCATATTTGTGTGAATTCTCATGCATTTGTCAGTTGGGGGTTGTTTGTATCTATCTTGTTTTTCCAAATCAAACAAAACACTTGAACAGTTAAGGTGTTATTTACTCTTGACTCGTTGAAATCAATTGTCTCATCCGTGCTCAACCATTACTTCACAAATAACCCCCAACTGGCAAAAATGTGAAGAATCCACATTTACAGTTATCTCTTTTGTACTTAAAAGCCCCCCGGGAATGTGGGAAACCGATCTTGAGACCAAATTAGAATTAAAAATGCCTTTATTTATGATTAATGATATGGCATTGCTTATATTATTGCAAGTCACACTGAAATGAAACTAAAATTTAAACAAAATACAAACAACAATAAAATGAAAACAGGTGATCCTAGGGGTATTATACTCATCAAATTTCATTCAAATTTTGCAAATTAAAAACTCAAAACATCATCTACATATCATTGAATTTAAATTTTAAAATTATGTATACAAATTATACATTTTTCACCTTGCCAATGACACGAGGCCAATTATTTTCAACATCTGAAACGGACCTAAATATGTTTGAATGAACAATTCTTTGTTACATCCAGATTTGTTTCAAATAAATAATGATGATTTAAACCCATTGCCTACAGGAACCAGTTTGACTCTGTATTAAAATATTATGGGCATTGTAAAATCTTGAAACAAGTAGCACATCATTCTAAATCACACTATCTGTGTTATTAGGAACATGAATTATTACCCACCTGTTCTCTAGATATTCACAGGATGTATGTCATGCAAACAGACAGCTCATTCTCTACATACTTGTGACAATTAAGGATTTACATCATAGTTCACCATCTTCAATTTTCTTTTATTGCAAACATGGGCATGAAAGACTGGAATTACAACAATTTGTAGATCTATACATGTACATGCAGGCTTGGGCCATAAAAGACTCAGATTATGGCAAATTCTTAAAACTAGACTAGGGCCATAAAAGACTTGACATAGTGTGACATGTGACGCAGGTTTGTTTACTGTTTGGTGCTTGTCAACAAAAGACAAGTTGCTATGGGAACGTGTCTGTTGTAGGTGCAGCTAAGAATGGTAGTCATAACTGGCATAAAGGATGACTTGACAGATCATACCATTTTTACATTGTTTCTTGTCAGGTTTGAAAACGTCTTTAGAATCTTTTACTAGGGCTTTAACTTAAGCACTGGCCCGGTGGCCTGGGAATTTTTTTTTTTTACTATGAGCAACCAAAATGTAATTCATGCGAACTGTACTTGCCTGACTGAGCAAGCGAATGTTACAAGAATTTTCAATGCTTTTTTTTTTGTTTTGAGACAAATATTTGTGTTTAGGGCCACCACATCTTGGTAAGTCTTGTTTTTTTCTTGCGCAAAAGGGCCACGATTGAAAGGGATATTTTTGGTCCTGCTTAAATCCTTAGGCTACGAAGTTGATCCACTTGAAATGATTCAATGCACTTCAAAATGATAAAAACACTCTTTAACAATAAATTCAAAATTTGACATTCCAAGACAATCTGACATATCTTGATTACAATATATGGAGCTTATACAATTCTAATAGTTATGACAATAATGGATCAATTTGATAAAATCATTGAACTTAGAAATTGAGAGCCCTACAACAGAACATGGTCAACTCATATTACTTTTTATTACAACCACAATCATTTGAAGTGTTCAAGATCATTATAGGATTGATCAATGGGTGAAATGATGGCATCAAATGGCAATATACTATCAGTGAAAGTGAAGACAGCGTGAGTGTATGACCAATCGGAGCTGAATTCAGATTGCTTGACCATATACATGTAGATGTAAGGGTAACCATGTGACCTGCTGAGGGTTAGCCTTGATTCAAAGATAATATACTGTAAACGTGGTAATGTTCGCGGTGCATTGATTTTCGCGGATTTTGCGCTGAAGTCAGCTTGCTTGGCCGCGAAATTAAAAAGCCGCGAATGTGTTTGTGTTGCTCAGCGCGAAATATTAATCGCGCAAAAATAACGACGTTTACAGTATGTTAAAGTTCAATTTATAAAGCGCCTAATATCATAAATCTCTAAATATTAAGCATTATAAAGCAGGGAAAGAAATTGGTTGTCTTAGGAGGTTACTTTTTAAGCTTGACGGCATTAGAAACTAGAATAGCACTCTTAAAGTATGACCTTGACTTGAGAAATTATGGAGCCTCTTATAATTTCCAACGGCTCTTTTTGTAATAAAAAATAACATAATTTGTAATGTTATTCTTTGTTCGGTGGGGCAACCAGATTCAGGTTTCGGGCCAATACAATTTTCGGAGCCATCGTTTTACTTGCCAGGGTCACAAAAACCTTGGGGCACCTTGAGACACAAACAAAGTTTACTTCTAGCATTGTCATTGGACCCAGCTAAAGTGTACAATGAATATTGTGTATTTTGCTCTGCCTTTATATCCAATACATTTTCCAAAGCATTATTGTATCACAGAATTTCACCTTTACCAACTACATGCAACTCCTTTCCGATATGTATGTATGTATGCATAGTATTGTGGGAACTAGACGGAGCTCCAGCTGGGACCCCACACAATGCCTGGCACCACTAGATGCTGTTCAAGGTACTAACCACTACCTAGACTAGAGGCTTTTCAAGGTACTAACAGTAACATGCATATTGCATACAAATTGGATTTCTAAAGGGGAAGAAAACTTCTTGTCAAACATCTGTATAGTGGCTAAAACAAAAAAATCCTTAATATAATCAGGAAATACATCTAGGAGTGTGCCCCCAATAGGTCCAACCATGTTACCCCACTGTGTACACATATGTGATAATTGAAATGATTTATTATGCTTTAATTGTAGAAAGATTTCTTAATTTCTAATTTAGAAGGCAGTTTTAATTTAGAAACAGTCTTTTAAAAAGGGATCTAGTTTGTTAAAGGGGTAGTTTAGTTTTGGTAGAGAGGGCGCTGCACATCACAATTTTTTTGTGAGGTAATGAAAAACTGAGTGTCGAATTTGAGAGAACATACAATTTTAATGGCAGAATAAACTTTATTTGGTCAAAATCGGTCCAGAAACGGCTGAAATATCAATAAATATATCTGACCTTATAATTATTTGGGGCCCAAATAATTAAATGATTTTTTCAAAAAATTAAACAAATGCTTACACTTTTTCAAAAATGTTCGAAAGCGTTTTTTAAAATAATTGTTGATGATCTCTCTATTTAATCATTATTTCAATTAAACATCATGTGCATAATTTTGTATATAAAATGGTTGAAACCAATGCCATTTTAGAGAGCGCCCTCTTGTGTTTTAATGGCTCTTTTTAAATGATAACAGGCTTTGTACTTAGTCGTTTGTAATTTTGTATACCTATCGAGCATTGTGGAGTTATAACTATTGGTTATAATGTTACTGTCCAGGTTTGGTTAATAAAGTTCAGCCTTACCAAAACTATACTACCCCTTTAACTTTGTTGACGTGTGCAAAAAGTGATGAATGGTTGATACAATGTATATTGTTGTTATCGGATATGTCCACTGGGTTTTGTGTGAAAATGGACGTTATATGGCAGAGTAATGAGCAAAAATGCAAAGTGATATTCACTATCTTATTGCACTGACTTTGTACACGGTAACGACTATCCAGTGGATAGTTTAACAGATCTTAACACTTCAATCGTAGATATCTTTTTACCGATAGGGAAATTCAAAAAACGAAACCTGTCCCATGCTTTTCTTGTATAAATTACGAATACAAGGTACATGTATGAGGGATGGGCTATTGTCTTTCAAAGCGTGGGTCACAGGTTCGGATTCCACTATACCCAGCATCTTTTACCCCAGACGAGGCTTCCATCCATGGGTTAAAACTTAAACAAAAGCCAATTATTATTATTAACCCATTGCTTACAGTAACTGGGTGGGCTATTTACAAAGTATATGGGGATTTCAGAATCTCAAGGGAGGGGGTTAAATTCAGACACCAGAAAGATTCAACCTTGTAAATGTTGAGATTTCTTTTCTGTATATAAACATTCAATACAGAGCGAGGTTATAATGTGACTCAATTTAGAAGCCACTTATGAATATCAAATTTCATATTGGTGAAATCTTGAATGAAAAACACAAACACATACATTCACACACACAACCACCCACAAACACACATGCACACACGCACATACATTCAGACACACAACCACCAACAAAAACACACGCACATACATTCAGACACACAACCACCCACAAACACACATGCACACACGCACATGCATTCATTCACCCACACAACCACCCACAAACACACGTGCACACACGAACATACATTCACCCACACAAATAACCCGAGGCTACACATTACACCATAATCAATCAGTCAACATGATACCAAATACAAGTAAACGAGACAAACAACCAAAAAGGGGGGAGGGAGGGAGGGAGAAACATGTGTTGAGTGTCCTACACAGAATGCCAAGGTCAAGTTCAAGGTCACTATGTGAAGGTCAAAGGTCAAGCTACTATTTAGCTCAAGACAGGTGTTCTCAATTTCAATGAGGGTTGGAGTGATGGAGAACGATGCACACTGGATTTATTTCAAATGCCTCGGCTCAGAACTGTGCCTATTTATGCAACTAGCCATGGATACAGGTAAACATTTACTCCTATTTACTCAGGACTTTTTAAAAATAAAGTTGCATGTAACTGTTTACAGGACTTCATAGATATCAAGATATATGACTATATATCTGTGCCATTAGCACTGCAAGAGCTCAAGGCAAGATATCAATAAAAACTGCAAAAGATAAATACCGTATTTGTCGGTGTATTAACCGCACCTTTTTTCTCCAAAAAAAGCTCCAAAATGGGGGGAGCGGTTAATACACGGAGATAGGAAAATTGTACACGCAAATTGCCTAGCCAGTGCCGGGCCCTAATACGATGCGGTTAATACACGGAGATAAGATTCACAAGTGACCAAAGTCCACCTCAGCAAGGCATTCATACTCATACGATGCACGGAAAATACAAGCATATTCCCCCCAAAACAAGTCATGCAGTGTCTTTTATGTTTCTCTTTTACCTCTTCCTAAATATTGCTCGTTGTTGCTGCGAAAGCGGCTTGGAAGATTCACGATCATTGCTTCGATCTTAGTACGAATCCTAACATGCACCCGGCCGCGCGACTGGCGCTTGGCCGAGCATGCAGGCGGGGATTCTCTTTCCCGACATGCGCGACCCCCGGCCGCCGATGCTCCAATACAGCCCGCCATATCACTCATATACTTTGCGTGCAGGTTATCGGGTCTATTTTGTTACGCAAGATCCATCCGCCGGGGATTTCCCCAATTCCCGGCGGATGAATCTCGCGTAACAAAATAGACCCATAACCTTCACACAAAGTGTATGAGTGATATGGCGGGCTATCGGAGCATTTGTTTAGTACAGTACCGGACGGACTGGATGTCAACGTTTGAGAATCGTTTCATCCATGTCGACGATCGACGACGTTCGTATGCCGTATTACTCGCTATTATTACTTACTATTTCTGAAACAGTTTTCAAGAGTAGATTCAACATAATTTGAACTAGAAAGAAGGAATAACATTAAGGTACAGTTTTTTTTAAATCTCCGTTCTGATTGTTTTATTGGTGAAATCTTCGTTTTGTTGTCTAACGTTTTATGTAGTCCCATGTATAGTGATCCGTGTGGCAAATTCAACAGAAGTTATAGATTCTTCTGCTGTGAAGAAGGCCTGATAATTTTCTTTATTTACTTCGGAGACTTCAGTAAATAAAACAAAATTCATATGCAAAAATTCTCTGATAGATAAGCTATTTTTGGTACCTTTCCTAAGAAAATGCTGACCATCTAAAGACTAAAAATCAAGAATTATACTATCAAATTTTTTTTTTTTTTCATGGAAAAACGGCCAAAGTTGGGGGTGCGGTTAATACATCGGAGCGGGTAATACACCGACAAATACGGTAAACAAATAAATGGCAAGAGGAGTATTCAAAAAGTAAAAGAGAGATGAACAAATAAAATAATGTTAAAATGCAGAAAGGGGCAATGACGACAAAGGTAAAGAAAGGAAACAAGTAAAGGAGAACTGGTGGATGAATGAAAAGAGGTCAAAATGAAGAAATAAAGGAAGAATACTTTAAATAGTAATAAGGTAATATCAATTGAGCAAAAAAGCATATACTAGGAGAAATTATGAAGAAAGAAAAATTGGGAGTGCATCAGAGACAAGGCACCATGAGTTTGGAGCGGAGCGTAGGTGGCCCTACTAGTGTTTCACATAGGGAGGGTAGTCATGGCAACAAGCAAACTGTCTGTGATAATACGACCAATATGATTGATTCCCCGATGTTGAGGCCATAAGTCGGATGACGTCACTGGTTAAAAACAATGAGATCCACAACATTCTTGCATTTGAAACCCTATACCCCACAAACTATGTTGATTACCTTGTGTGTCACAATAATTCAAGCAATGCTAGTGACATGAACATGCACGATCATTGATATCAACACAACATTAATGTGGCGGGGAAGGTTAACTATTTAGACCGCAGAATCCATCAAAAATATTTGGCTATTTTTGGTTCTTTTTATATATTTTTAATTTTCGAAACATTCTTTCTATCATCAAATTCCTGTGCAAGTGCTAATGTTGATATATTATGTATGCAATGCAATAAAATTAGTGCAGGTGTGCGAACATATATCATAATAACCTTTAATATTTAGCTTTGGGCCATAAATTTTTCATTGATTCCAAATTTACTTGCTTGATGCGACAACCAAAGATCCATCAAATTGAATGTTTTTCTCAGTTTTAGGGCACTCAATTCTGGCTTTGGGCCAAAACAATAGGAAGGAACAAGAGAAAAAGATTTTATTTTTTAGCACTGCAGTTCCATGAAATTAAGAATGCAAATAAAGATCCAACTTACCAGAGTTGGCAAGAACAGATGAATTAGATGTAAGGCACTTCTTCTCTACTGTATCGTCATTGTTATTGTTGTCATGGCAGCCGTTGCTAAGGAAATCCTCCTCCTCCCTGTCCTCCTCTTTGTACTTCAGGACTGTGTAGTTGAATGGAGACTGCCCACTTCTCTTCTGCTGCTGCTCACCTTCTACCAGTGAGATGGGCGGAGCTTTGAGTGAGGTGGGCGTGTACCTGTAGAATGTGCCAGTGGGTGTGGCTTTACTATGCATGGGAGAGTCCACTGTGGCCATGGAGTGGGGAAGATCACTTTCCTGTGAGTAAAAAAAACCAAGAAGATCATTTAGAAAAAGTTTTCATCAAAATTACATTCTAACAAGTTATTAGATAATGGAGTTAAATTATCCTCATTGTATGCAATCAGCACACAGGAATTCAAATGTAAAATGTAACTAAATCATAAAATATATTGATCAGATCTTTTGAGTAAACATACTCAACTGATATCAAATAAAACTTCTCCCAAGATTCTGCCCCTGGCCGATTCCTCATCATTCTAAACCACTATTATGACAACTGCTACCGACAATTTTCTATACATACATAATGCAAACTCTGAGAATAATAAACTAGAAAAGAAGATCATCATCATTTACAGACTTTGCACAATGGCCACATTATCCCAAATCCATTACAAATGTTGAACAAACTCAAGTTTGTTCTTTGCCCTCAAAGTCAAGTTGATCCTGCTGCTCAGGTTCTGGGATTCACAACCCTCAGTTATCCTGAGGATATCATGACGTACCCCGAGACAATGGACCCCACTGTCTGTCTCTCAACTAGTAATCCATCAAATAACAGCTCCGCAGGGATCATGGGGGTGGAGGGATATTAGTTCCTTACCTGGAGGATCGGGTTATGTCTCGTGTCATCCCAGCACTACTAAGTACTATAAATCTACCATTCAATTTCAGAAACCTCCCTTGACTTTTTTATAAAGTAGACCTATGTTCAGAGTTTTAGACACGATTTGATGATATTTATACTTCTACATACCCACAATAACTACAATAATATACACACAATTAAGTACTACAATGCAATGCTCATAAACTCACACACATGATCTACACAAATAAAGCTCACAATCTCACACACACATTATACAAACAAAGCTCACAAACTTTCTCTCTCAAACACACACATAAACACATTAATTTCATTCAGACTTGTAAACAAATAAACACTCAGCGCTTTCTTTCTATTCACAGATGTTTCAAATAAAATTAGATTTTTTGTTGTTGTTTTTTTTATTAAAAAGAAAACACAGCACACAAGGCAAATTTTCTAATGTAAAAAGGTCAACCATTTTCAACCCCTCATGGATTTATGTTTAAGTCACATACAATAAACACAGCTGTTGGAACATTTAATCTCTGCATCATCTGTGAGTCTTCTGAAGTCTCCAGGAGAAAACTAAATATTTGCAGATAATCAGCATTTTTCAGCAAAAGCTAATCATCAACACTGATATCAGCACTAAATATTAAAGTCTACATGTACCACATGAGATCATTTGACTGTACTGATGCATGAGCATATTTTCCCTAAAACAAATGGAAACATCTAAATGTATTGAGAATAAATATGACAAGACTTTATTGCAGTTTGTGATGTATGAAATACATGTAGATGATCTCATCACATATATTTCTGTCAAACTTGAATGTATTGTAACATGAAGTATTTGGGCACCTTCCTTCAATATATTTCACAGGAATCGTACACTACTACAATGTACCATGCAGTACATGTAGTCTACTATGATTGAAATACAGAATATCTGAAAACGGGGGTAAAAATGTATACAAACACTCAATAATAATAATAGAGATGAAAATAAAAGATTAGAAAGGTACAATGAAGAATATAAAAAAATTGAATAAATATAACAGGAAAACCTCAAGCTTGTGAGAGAGCTCAATTTGTAGGGAACCCCTGGTGTGTGTGCCTTGGGAAAATTCTTCACCAAAGAAATAGGGCAGCCACCAGAGGTCTCAGTCCTTTTCACATCTGAGCTCAACAATTAAACAGTTTCAGAAGCAATGCAGGAATTCCTTTTTAATTTTAGGGGGCTACTTTTCCAATCTGATAGATATCCAGAATTTGTTCACATAATACCGTATGTTAATTTTTGGGGCTACCTACTGATTTCAGGAGGCTATTTTGACAATTAGGGGGTGAAATCGCCCTCTGCCCCGTATATATCCTTCCCTGATCAGAAGTTTGTAAAAGTGGGAAGACATGGGCTCTGGTGGGACTCTGCACGGCTAGGCAGTGCTTTTACCAACTGAGCTACAGAGGATCTAGTTGGTGGTTCACCCAAGTGACTAATGCAATGCTCTTAATTACAACAATTGGGTTCAGGTGGACCGCAATACCTCCAGTTTGCTAAATCAGAACTCTAACCAACTAAGCTACAGAAGACCATCCAGATGTAGGATCATTGCCCAATAAAAAGCTAACTATTTTCTTCTTCATGATGACCAGATATGGATGCTTTACTCTAGTGAGCTAGAGAGAGCCCAAGTTGGTGGCTCATCCCAGTGACCCTGGTCAATGCTCTGAAGTGGTGCAAAAGGGCCAATACCATTCAGATTATGTTACACATTTCATTATCCATCATGAAAGCAAATTTAACAGACCTAATTTTGCCAATTTCATTTCCACAATAAGGCACATTTAAGACCAAAGTCCTACTTTGCTTGCGTTACTGCTCATTTTCAGGATCTAAGCATCATAATTTATTAATTATTGACTGATCTTATGTTCTCATCTTTTTGTATATATATGTAACTCCTCCAGACCTGCAAATCTGCAATATATGGACTAAAAACTTGATCAAGTCTTTTTGAGTTTTGGGTGATTTTGGTCCAGTCTAAGTCTTTCCCCACCCGATAAAAAGTTTGAAAATTTCAGGCACAATCTCCTTCCCGATGTGAAAAGGGGACATTAGACTGGGGTCACCCAATTGGGTATTTTCTTTAGCTGAGTTCCAGCACCGTTGGGGGTCTGGGCAGAGAACAATATTCCCTTTGACCTTTTTCTTTCTGCCGCACAGCATCCTTCTGCGGACTGGTAGGTGCCAATTTGAAGATGTTGCAGACTTTGTATGATCCCTGTCTAAACTGTATATCACACGTCACGTATACATGATCTACATTCTATGGTAAGATTGTAGTATATACTAGTTAGCATACCAAATGTTTTGGATCTAACCGGCAGGGGAAAAATGAAACAGTATTTCTGGGGACTACTTATCCAGCCTGCACTCAGAAATTAATTTTGTTTCAAATGCATTTTGGGGGCTAAATCGCTCTGAGCCAATGTATTTTTTTTATAGTAACTAGTCTTTTGTGTATTTAAGTAATTTTGACTAACCCTTATTAATTAAGCCTTAATTTGGCAATTAAATTTGAAAATTGTACTGAAAGTATAGTGAATGTCAAACATGGCTACAACTATTTTCATCTAGTCTGTGTTGTTTCTTTACAAGTATGCACTTGAAAATGTATCAGACACTAATTTTCAGACAGTAAATATTTGTACAATGATATAGTAGAGACCCAACCTGATTAACAATATTAATCTTTATCTATCATCGGACTTTTGAAATGTAAAAGTTTGAGTTTTACAATTAATACAAATCAATACAAACCTGAGACCTATCCAAACTATGGTTCTGCAATTAAATGGTGCCATGTACAATTTATTGTCAATTTAAACTAAAACTGGGTCTGCCAATTACCTCTGATTATCCACATGCCCTTCTTGGCTGAATTCGTTTGGCTCTCATAATATTACCTTGCTACACAGGCTATAAAAGCTAAGCAGTTTATATTAAAGCGTCCACCAAAAGCCCTTTTCATATATCTTTAAAACTGGTTATAAATGTACAATATGCCAATTCATACAAGCCTACCCCGTGAATTTCAACAATAATATTCCCAGGCTAACAAGGTTATGGGCACCACTTAATACAGACCCAGTACTGCATTGATTTGAATAGGCCATAAACATAAACTCAGATGTGTGGAAAACCACAATTTGGAAGTGATAAAGAAAAGAGAATAATTCATTTGAAATGGTACCAATTTAATTGGAATGGTATCAATTCATTGCAAATAAATCCACAAAGATTCTGGTCCACTGCACCTGTATGATCAATGAGATGTCATATAAATCCCAGCTAGCCACAGTTCAAGGTTTGTGAACATTGCACAATAGCTAAATTAAGACAGGAAACCCTCATCAAAATGAATTGATATAAAATATATATATAATATGCATTTTTATAAAGTAAAGTTCTACATCTCCCCTTGTCCTTTCACATTAAAAAAAATAATGCTGAAATCAGGGCTTCTTTTCAAGCTTGCCTGCATTAAAATAGCACTTTTAAACTTGCTTTGCATTGAACTCCGTCAGTAGTGTCAATTTATGTGGACTCCTAACTCCTAATACTCCACCGAGACCCCTGCGTATTGTTTGAAAAAGTACCTGGGTACACATTTTTATGAAGTATTTGTTGTACTGCAGGTATATGCTGGTTGATGTGAAAGATAGGACTCTTGAAGAGGAAAAATAAAAATGTTTTAGATAATGCTCATACATGCAGGAGTGCTATTCATGTGTGTTTTCACTGTTGTGTGCATGTTTATGTTAGTGACTGTGACTCTGTGAGTGTGAATGAAATTGTTGTACATGTAGTTGTACACTGTGATTTCTACCAAAAATTTAATTCTGTCGACACTCACTTATAGGGGGGCTAAAAAGCCTACTCAAATTATTTTTTGGCTTGGGGTGTGCTGCAGGCAGCTCAAAAGCTGGGGGCTTGGGAATTGGCAGATAGGGAAAAATAACGGTTTTGGCGCACATACAATGTAGCTACATCTATTATATTAATACGGTAAGCTTCAACCCCCCAAAATGGTTCCCACTCGAGATATCCTCACCCCGAGGATTCGGCGACTTCCCGACCGTCGCGATCGAAGGATATACGTTTTGCGGAGGACAATAAGGCATTCCCGAGTCGCTCCCGCCCCGTGATCGTCGTCCATATCGAAGAAAAGGGAAAGTCAGCAATGTCAATTGCCCGTTTAAGACGCCGAGCATTGACTAACGATTTATCGCCGTAAAAGTATTTGTAAGAATATAAATTGGAGTAGATAAAACAAATAATATATCGAGAAACCATTTTAGATATAACACGTTGCGAAACTACCCAGGTTTTGATAAATATCAATATTTATATTACGCGGATGGTATGGTAATGATCGCTATTGCCGATTGGCATCGTGTTTGTAAGTGCATCGACGACAAAATGCGACAACTTCAATTTAGCTGCGGTTATACAACGCGCAATGGCTGTACAGCCGTGTATACACGTCGCGCAGTCATCTAATTACCCCACCGAACCGTAGTTTATTTGCATAGCTCACTGACCTGCTGACCATCGTCTCTGGTCACTATCTCATTCGCCCTACCGTACACGATAATATAATTGCGCCAGCTTGTGGTCAGCCACGAAGCTACCATGCAGTACCAGAAGAGACGCCTAGGGGGTGGGGGGTGGGGGTAGAATGGACGGGGGAGGTAATATCTTCAAGAATATGAACAAAGGTATACGCGGGAGAACTTAGTTTATGATATGAAACGTGTGGGGGACACGACGGGTTATTTGTCATACAGGCAATTGGAGCCGCGGGGGGGGGGGGGGGGGGGGGGGGGGGAGCGGCGAAGCTACTTTATTAGCAAGAACACGAACATATATTATTGTATCTATTTTAATACAAGCGGAACAAATTATGGATCACAATGAAATATGGGGGGATAACTGAATAACTTTGCGTGGATACTAAACCATCATGATTTTGTTATACATTGGTCGGATGTATCGTTGGACGGGGCCCCGACGGGTTGTGGGGTGGGATTGAATCACCCGAGTCTATTTTGTCTTACTATTTAAATGATGACTGTGGGATATTTAGTAAAGTTTTAAAGTGTTGTTATGTCATCATCGTCTTTCTCTTTCAAAAACCCGCGGATTTCCGCGGGTACAGCTAGTTACAATAAATAGCGTTGTGTGGAGATGAACCTCTCCCGCTTGCTGCACTATCCCACACAAAAATATTTATATATTGAACGGAAATTGGATATTGCGCAATAGTACAATGTACAAATGGCCGGTATGCTCATCTACAGCATATTAATGTTAATTGGGTGTATTGGACCATGTACTCTAGTAGATGTGGGTCTTGGGAACTGATGGAAAGGTTTGAGTAAAAACTAAGGACCTGAGAACGGGTCAGATTTCAAACATCACGTCTATCAATCAACCGCCTGTTTGCGTGTGTAAAGTCTACGTCACTATGCACATAGCCCGCTGTCCCATTCATCGTGTATTCCCATTATATGACTTCGCCGAGCGCCAGTACAGTCGAAGTGCGCTTGCGCATGAAAATCATATGAATATTTATGAGGCCAGCCCCACGCACACGTGCCAGAGCGCTCCACTGTGCATGCACAAAAAAGTATGACGATAGCTACTGTATATCGGGACTGCAAAACCATGCATAATGTCCATGTCAACAACTTTATCAACACTCGCACACAAGAAAATTGCAATGAAACGATCGATAAAAGTATGTAGAATTCAGATAAATTATCATCATTCACATACAAAATTTTCGAAATATCGAAAACTTACCTTAAAAATGGCATCCCGAATAGCTCAAAATCCATTTTGGCGAAAAACAGCATGTGAAAAAGACCTTCTTTCACAAGATTTTGTCCAAAGTGTAGAATGGGCGTTCAGAAAGCCAATGACGTAAGCATCGAAATGAATTGTGGGAAGAGAATGCAGCGAAAAGGGTAAACCCTGTGCTATGTCCAGACCGATACCGCTCCGATATCACATTTTCATTTTCAGCCAAGTCTCGTAATGAGATGCGTGCGCACGCGATCAATGATGTCATGCATACATTATCGTTCGCGAAAGGTACCGCTCGCTGGCTATGTGCTATGAAAGTATGAGCGCACTGTGCACACATGGCGAACAGGCTGATGCAGCACACTGGTCAGCGCTCATGTCTCTAGTCTAGTCGTTCTAGGCACATATCCTGCACCATTGCAATGCATGCTACACGTAGGTTTGGGAACATGGAGTTTGCCACAAGAGAATGGGAAAATTGGTTTGTAAATGTTGAGAGCGGTTCCTGAGACCCTGCCAAGTGGCCGTCAAATATGAAATTGGAAACCTCGAGTGGCTCTGGAAAACGGTGTCTTTGACGCGGCACATATGCGCATCACCAATACTAGATCGACAAATCTATCGCTTTCATGGCCTTTTTGACATTATTATTGTTATTTTCACTGTCGGCATTCTAGCGATAGACGCGACCGATACGCGGTGCCTTAAGAGGCAAGAACACCGTAGCTCTACAGTAAAAGTTACTTACGGAAAATCATTTTTTTTTGCACATAAAACACAACATATTTAGTATTTTGAGCGACATTTGTAGCCCTATCAATACATTTAGGGCTGTTATAATACTTTAACTCACCGATCTCGTGTGTCACTATACATGTCATTCTATAATTACGGCGAATTGTGAGATTTTCCACAATTTTCCATCACTCTTCGTCGGTCTTTCGCCGTTCAAACTGCCGTTATCGTACACAGATGCAATAATTACGGTATCGCTAGCGTGCACACAAAAAAAAAAAAAAAAAAAACGACGCAAAATTTAAATGAGTTATTTGACTTGACAAACTGTTACCGCTACCGAATAATTATTGGAATCACTGGCCCACAATTATTTGCTAAAAATGTAGCGACCGTAACAGTTTGTCAAGTCAAATAACTCATTTAAATTTTGCGTCGTTTTTTTTTTTTTTTTTTTTGTGTGCACGCTAGCGATACCGTAATTATTGCATCTGTGTACGATAACGGCAGTTTGAACGGCGAAAGACCGACGAAGAGTGATGGAAAATTGTGGAAAATCTCACAATTCGCCGTAATTATAGAATGACATGTATAGTGACACACGAGATCGGTGAGTTAAAGTATTATAACAGCCCTAAATGTATTGATAGGGCTACAAATGTCGCTCAAAATACTAAATATGTTGTGTTTTATGTGCAAAAAAAAATGATTTTCCGTAAGTAACTTTTACTGTAGAGCTACGGTGTTCTTGCCTCTTAAGGCACCGCGTATCGGTCGTGTCTATCGCTAGAATGCCGACAGTGAAAATAACAATAATAATGTCAAAAAGGCCATGAAAGCGATAGATTTGTCGATCTACACCAATACGTGTGTACCCCTTCCAAGCCAGGTCATTCTGAGACGTGCCCATGACATGAAAAAAGAACAGATGCTTTTATGCAGAATTGTTTAATTTAAGTTGTACAGTATCTGTTCTTTTTTTTAATGCCGTGCCATGGTCAGCTAGGTCTTGGAAGAGAATGCCTAAAGGCAAAGCCCCAAACGATTATTATAAATTATAAAGATATATGTCATCATCAACAACTCCCAAGCAACTCAGAATATCAGACCATCAAACTCAAACTTCTAATTATCATATTCTGTTATTCTCCTTCCTCAGGCTGGGCCTAGAGATCAACAGACAACATACAACAACAGCCAGGATCAAGACCGCATACACAAATTATTAAAAAACATACTTGTTTTAAGTTGTTACTGTCATGACTGTAAAATGTAATGTAAGTAGAATCTACAGTACACACACTCATCAATTTAATACTAGAATCTACAACATGCACTCGTCAATTTAATCCAACAAGGAATAATTATATTTCTAGTCTAAACTTTAAACAGTCTCAATGCAAAATGCCAAAAGTCAAAACACAACAACAAAGTCAAACTTTCTAAACATGCCCAGGTCAAAAAAGGTAATTATTGCTCTGACTTAGTCTACCTTTTTACCATGTTTACTCTTCATTCTCAAAGTTACAATACATGCCATTACTTTAGTCTTCGTCTGTAGATTTAGATGATTGAGATCAGTATTTCACTTACAATTCCCGGTCACAATCCAGAACAGCAGAGCCACACAAAGTCAGATTCCCATACTTTGCACACACAATTTCACAATCGACCAGAATCAAACAGTTAAACGTACCCGAAGCATCCGGCGGGATATGCGGCTAGCGGTGGCGTCGGCTGATACTAGTGCCTCGATCAACTGCAGCTCAGCTGGGACACCGTTGTGTAAGTCGGACGGCGGTAAAGTACGGTCGACCGAAGTACAATGCACGGTACTGTATGCTCGTTTTTGGCGTACGTCCGTGTGTACAGTGCACAGCAGTGTAGCCAGAGTATTAATAGTACAAGGCATGGACATTCCTGAACTGCGCATGCTCAGATCAATTAGACCCCCTACTTGCTAAACAGTAGTGTGATTGGCTGAAGTTCAGAGGACAGGTGAATTTTGCAACTTTGTTAGATTTATCATTTCGCGACCAGCCACACCCACATTCCCAATCTCACCTTTGGTGCTCTTCATTTAGTAATTGTTTCTGTGGATATAAGGGTGAAATGTGGAAAACTAAACACATTTAGTTTTCATTTTCCCCCAGACTAAAGACAAATTGAAGACCAAATTGATGATAATCTGAAATCACCACCCCAACACCACCACCACCACCACCACCACCACCACCACCACCACCACCACCATAACAACAACAACACCAACAACAACAACAACAACAACAGCAACTACAAATTACGTACCTCGATAACCACCACAACCACCACCACACCAATACCATCATCATGCACCATCACTACCACCAAGCTACTTTATCGCCACCACTACCACCAGTAATACGATCTCATGCACCACCAGCTACGATAACTTCTTTCACCACACACACAAACAAGAACACCATAAACAAACACCACCATCAGCACACCCACAAGCACGGGCGTCGATCTGTCATTGATACCCATTGATCAGGGGGGGATGATCCATTCATCCATCCCCCCCTGATGAATGGGTATTACGTAAGTATCGACGCCCATGCCCACAAGCCATGTACAACCATTACCATCACCACCAAGTCCACCCTAGTGGCGTAGGGGCGGCCTAGCTAGGTATATAGCCAATGTACCATCACGATAATCACAACAACAATATATTACCACTGTCACCACCATCATAACTACCACCACCGCCAATCCTACAACTACCATCACCTCCACCACTTACTATTCCACGCACCAACATCAGTATACGACTCTGCCATCACCACCAGAACTAATTAATAATCTATACACGAGGCCAACGCACGATTGTATAACAACTGCATAATAACATTTAAAAATTAATTATATATTTTTGATGATCGGAATCACCATTGAGTCAATGGATACATGTAATTAAATAAAACCCAAAACGGGCCCAAAACAAGATAAAAATGAAAAAGATGAAAAGAAAGAGAAGAAAATTAATACGGCTACTTGACATGGGGCTGACATGAGGAAATATCGACTTTCAAATATTCAGCGTATGCCAAGTACAATTGCCCTATACAGCTGAATCATCTGATGTTGAAATAATGATTAAAAAACACAGCGTTTACTTCATAAATTCTCGGACTTTTAGTCGCGACCATAAAATGATGCCACGGGCAATGTGGCATGTTGCCAACAGATATCGGGCAGAAATGATGAAATACGTAATAGTAAGAAGATGAACTGGACCGGATGATTGGTTCCCATCCATAAACTGAGTAGACTTAATGGCTTTGGATCAAGGGCACCTGACATCCAGAGACATTACATATACCCATGCATCTTCCATGGCGCATAAAACCTTCCATCATTAATGAATACGTCGAGTTTATCTCAATCCCTTGATTTCTTTTCGCTCTCTTGCAACAATATTTGATAATTTCAGTATTTCATTATATTTTATTTTTTAATCCCATATCATGAAGCCATAATGGACTTCGTTCAGTTTGTTTTTATTATGTAATCATGGTAATGGCCGTCGCGATCATGCTTAATCTTGTGTTTGTGCGTTTTCTTCTGCACAAGAGGTAAGAAAACAGACATAATAGTGATTGGAGGGGGGGGGGGGGGGGGGTAGCCAATTATGGTTGTGCATTTCAGGACGGACTGATTTTTGCTACAATATATATTTTCCATAGACCAAAGCCTGAATATTTTCAGGACCAGTCCTGAACGGGTTAAATGTTCCTAACCCACTTTTCTTCCCTTTTTATTTTAAATGCTTTGGCCATAGGCATAGGAGGCGGAGGCTGAGGAGGCTGCAGCGACCCCCCCCCCCCCCCCCCTCCCCCTGGAGTTTTGAAAACGTCCATATTTAGATGGGCAAAAAGGGGGCAAAAAGCACCTCACATTCGGGAAAAAAGCACCTCACATTCGGACAAATCAATGTCATATTCAGGTAAAACCATGTGGCCGAATATGATATAATTTTGCCCGATTTTTGTTCTCCAGAATATCGCCAGAATATCGCCGTATATACGTGTGGATGGTAGAAGACAATCAACCTCCAATAAGAACTCATGCTTTCTCCCCTGAATAAAATATGGACATGAATAGAAAAGTCTTCACCAATGTGATGGTATTGTCCGACTTCAATTAATACTCCTTTTCACTCAAGAAAACTATTTTATGTATTCATATTTTTTCCACAGTTTGTGGAGTAAGAGAATATAAAAAAAAATAATAAAATAACTACATGTATATGAAATATCTTTGGGAGCTTGGGTCTCGATTATTTCTGCATATTACACCACCACCCACACCATCCTCATCATCAGCAGCAGAACCAACATTACCACCACCACCACCAACAATAACGCCACCATCACCACCACCATCATCCCTATAACAAGCCTGACATAGCGTGCTTGGACTGATTGGGGGGGGGGGGGGGGGCACACATTATGTATTTCAAAATAATTTCCCCTTATAACTTTTTTGTCAAAATTATTGGGGCCGCTGCCTATCACCAACAACTCATCAGTAACACCACAACCATCATCAGCAACACTACCACCCACCACTATAACCCTAACCACAATCAGCAACATAACCACATTACCACAAACTGGGGGGGGGGGGGGGGGGGGGTGTTCGTTGCCAAGACAGATCGTGGTCCGGGACCCAGGCCACTGGTTTGATGGCCGTGACCAATAAAAAGTGGACCTTTCTGAATTTGGAGGGGGTTGCATATGCACCCCCCTTTCCCCTGGCTATGGGCCTGCGACACAAGCTAACATTAGCACCAAACACATACAAAAGTATACAGAACTAATTCAAATGCAAACATGAACTCATAAAAACACACACATACACAAACATGACAGTGAATGGAATACAATTCTAATCATTTTCTCTTTTGTAACAAATATATCCACATTTGTTAGACCTTTGATTTAATATTGTCAATGAAAATATACATATACAATAGACAAAATATAAATTCTCTTCACACTTAAGTAGGGATAATTATGTATTTATGACACATTATCATATATGCCTAGATATCATGATAATATATTTACAGTACAATAACATTAATAATACATTTATTTATGGGTGACATTACTGCTTTCATTTGTCCCAAACGGATATCTTCTTCTGTATTTCTTTGTTAGGAAATTGTTGGCTTAAACACAAAGTGATGCCAAACCAACTCATCCAAAGAATGCATTTACGAGGTCTTCCCTCAACTCAAATCTGGTTGTGGAGATGAGACAAAAACAACCAATACACCAGGGGAAACTTACATTTTCTATTTTGGGGGATTATTTTTCAAGCCTAAAAATACCTAAAAAGTTGAATGTTGAATTTGTCAGTGCTTTGAGCAATCTGTACATAATGGGAAGAAATGTGTAAATAGCATACATCACATAATTATATTTTCATTATTTTGTACATGAATGGTCTTGTTCAGTTATGACCATTTAAACATAATACAAATTTTACATTTTCTATATAAATCATATCGCATAAAATTAATGATTTGTACATGTGAATTCTGTTACAGCTAGTTTCAGTTTCAGTTACAGCCGACGATATGCCGATAGTTAGCAGTTTGCAGGCACTGTTCCTAAAGCACCACCTGATCTGAGTAACTGATTACATTCATGAAAATCACATTTCACATTAGAACTTTTAAACCTAAAACTTACATAGACCCAGTCCTAATATATTATGGTCCCAAGGTTAATCCAAACTACCTGCCACTCATCCGATAGTGTAGTAAAACAATTTTTCATTTACTTGATAGAGGCATGCGTGTTGTTAAAGGGATAGTTGAGTATTGGTCAAACTTAACTTTAGTAACCAAAACCTGCACCATTACGGTACAACATAATAGTTATAACTTCACCATGCTCGAAAAGTATACACAATTACAAACGTAAAACCCCTGTTATCATGAAAAAAGAGCCATTACAACTCAAGAGGGCGCTCTCTAAAAAAATAATTGGTTTTAGCCATTTTTCATACAAAATTGTGCATTTAATGTTTTGTTAAAATAATGATTCAATAGAGATATCATCAACAACTTTTAAAAAACCTATTCAGATTTTTTTCAAAGTAGTCTTTAAGCATTTTAAATTTTTTTTCTAAAAAGTCAAAATATCCCCTGGTGAAGATTTTTTGAATACAAATATGTTAATGGATATTTCAGCCATTTCTGAACCGATTTTGTTCAAATAAAATTTATTCTGTCATTAAAATTGTATGTTCTTTCAAATTTGGCAGTCAGTTTTTCATTATCTCACAAACAAATATTTTGTGAAGTGCCCCCCTATACCAACACTCAACTATCCCTTTAATCACAGCTATTGGAATGCCTCTGGCTTGGACACATGCACATCAATAGCCCAATAACTGCCCAAAAACATTTTCTCAAAGAACTGTCATCCTACTTAATTTATACATAACATGGCACTATTCCTGTATTCAACCAATACAAACAAGGACTATTTCTATTTCATTTTCATTTTCATTTTATTTCACCAGGGAACCGTTACTCAGCCAATGATGTTTTCAGACGGTCCTGGCTAATAGAGTACCAAAGTGGGACGTGTCAGGCTGTCAGCTATGCATTGCCATGGGTAATGGTTCTAAACAATGTCAGGCAAGCCAGAAATTAGTGACGGAGTGGATGCTAAAAAGGCAATCATCCAGCTTCAACCTGCTACCAAAAGCCAGACATAAAGGACAAGTTATTTAGAACCATTACTATGTTATAACAACAGAATGTGACAGCACTACTTCGGTACTCTATAAAGGACTATCAAAACTATCTGCCAGCGAACCGATTGTCCAGTAAAATATCTGCAAACTGGTCTACTTTGAGGACCCTTGGTATTTTGACTTGGTTGATATCAGCCCGAGTGTTGGTAAGTACATGTAGGTGTTCTCTCAATGACCGGAGAGCTCCAGGCTCATATAAAATATGGTCTAGAGAGTAAGACTAGTCCAAACTACTGGCCACTCATTCGATTGTTCAGTAAAACATCTGCAAACTGGTCCACTTTGAGGACCCTTGGTATTTTGACTTGGTTGATAGAAGCCTGTGTGTTGGTAAGAAGGTGTTCTCTCAGTAATTGGAATGCTCCTGGATTCACCACGTGGACCTGTATGGGCCCGATGCTGCCCTTCTCCCGGAACGAGTTGTAGACGAAGGAACTCTCCCGAAGATTCTGATCAAGCTGTGAAAGAAACAGAGAATTCGGACACTTAGTTAAACAACACACTTACAATATTCATCTTACAAGGAGAGTTTATACAAGATTACAAGAACAATATAACCACACACAATCAAAAAAGTATGCCTCAGCCTAATAAAGAGACCTTTGGACTAATAAACCCTCAATCATAATTCAGTAGATAAGATCCTAAAAAAAATACATGGACCAAGTTTGATGTTTTACCCTCTGGCTAACAGATATTATAATCTCCATAGACTCAATAGTGTTATTGCAATTTTGTGTATAGACATGTATTACAAATACTATCTCTGCTAGTAAGCAAGTAGTCATAGTGAAATTCCCACAAAATCCTAGATTTTCAGTGGCAAAATGAAACAAATTAGCAGCAACACCTAAAATAATATTATTGTATCATCTTCATAAACAGAAACTGGTCTAAAGAACTGAATACTTTCAATGTAATTTGTCAACTAAAATATACTCAAATAAAGAAAACGTTACCTTCTTGAGCTCTTGGGGAGATGGCTTCTTCCCTTGCAGTTCCAAGAATACTTCATAGTGAGGAGATTTACCAGAAGCTGATGGGAAAATTGAGAAAAAGAACTGTTACTTGTCAATTAATGATAACTAGTAAAAGGAAAAATCGTTTTCTATCATTGAATTATCTTTCATTTTTAACATTTAAAGGCAGCATTTCAAACTCAAAGTGAGAAAGGTTTGGACAAACAGCAAAGATATTTATATGTATAGTAGCTGCGCTATATACATGTTCATATTATTATTATTATTATTAAAGAGTCTTCTTGAATGGGGAAGAGTGACCTACAAGATGCTATGCAGAACTCCATTCAAGCGAAAATCCACTTAACACCCTTCTTATTTTTGATTGCTATTATTATGATCAGTGTTATTTGTCCTTAAAACACTTCTCACACTCGACTGATGATATTATCATGAGGGTTATTTGTCCTTGCCTTTGTCCTTGAGTAGAGGGCTCTCAATAGTTGTGTAGTCCACCAGGGATGCCCCCGTCCAGCTGTCCACCGTCTGTTGAATTGTCCTGTACATGACATCCTCTGACATCTTCTCTCCTCGCAGATTCAGTAACTGGCCTTGTCTGTGGCAAGTAAAGAACATGATTAGAAGAGTTAAAATACACTTTTATTTTGTTATCATTCTACAATTGTCATTGTATCACCCATCTAAGCCTTCCTGTGCATATCAGTGTTCCATCATCTGTTCCTGTACATATCAGTGTTCCATCATCTGTTCCTGTACATCATGATCCTCCGACATCTCTCATCGCTGATTTAAACTGGTCGCGTCTGCGATGAAGAGATAAAGAGAAAGGGTGCAAAACATGATCAATAGTGCATGAGGTGCAATTTACAAAGGAAGCATATGGCCACTAAAACAATAAAAAACATAAGGGTACAAAATCTGAAAAACTAAGAAATACAAAGAGTGTGCCAACAAATTAAATAATTCATGTAACCCCCCCCCCCCCCCCCCCCCCTATCAGTTCGACCACACTATGCCTGTGCATAATTCATGTAACCCCCCCCCCTATCAGTCCAACCACACTATGCCTGTGCATAATTCATGTAACTCCCCCCCCCCCCCCCCCCAATCAGTCCGACCACACTATGCCTGTGCATCAAGTTTCTACATTTATCAGGGTATAGAGAGCTTGGGCCAGAAAATTACCTCAAAAGGGTTTTGATTTATGAGAGCTCTTATGAGGTTCAACTATATGACAATTGGTACTAACCATCAAAATGAATCACAGTTGTGCACTTTGTCAGCAAATGTTACTTTTTCTTTTGCTTTTCTTTCAGGTGGCCAAAATGACACATCAGATACAGTCCCACCATAGACTTGTGTGGTAGATCCTAATTTGTTGGATGACAATATAAGAGTTTCTACTGGCCAAATGGAATTTCTAGTGGTGACTGGCACCAAGGCCACCGTTGAGGTCAAACCCAGTGCATAATTCAAGATAACATTGAAATTGAAATACAAACCTGTACAAGAACTCGATGACTGGAGCCTGGTTGTGGAAGTCGGTAACCTTGACGACGTCTCCAAACCTGTAACGATAGAAGCCGCTCATGTTGGTCAGAACCAATTCATAGGTGGCGCCCTTCTCTACCTCGTTCATCAGAAGGGTGGATGGCTGGTCTTCATCACTGGAAACAAATAAATTATTTAAATGTATTAATGCAATTTGTAAATGTATTGAACCTTAGTTATAATTAAGATAAATTTCTTATGTGATGACACACGCGGTACCCCGGGGTACCGTTGTACCCCGGGGTACCGCGTTGTGTAGCGCCATCTTGTGTCCACTCGAAGCACAACCATATTGCGTTGTGTATGCAGTGCAGCGCGCGCTTGTATGCACGCTATACCCCGGTACAGCCCTAAAAAAAAAAAAAAATTGAACAAAATGGCGGATATTCGTTTGGTACCCCAGGGTACCATTTATGTCATCATGTAACCCATTGACCTCTCGTCTACCCCGGGTTGCCCTACAGCAATGTGTATTATCCATTTCACATACCACAAATTTGAATAATGAGACTTGAAAGTCAGTAATCCTAAATTTGTTAAACCCTCTGAGTGCCAAATTAAATTGCAAGAATCCTCTTGACCAATGTCTTCAGACAATTTAACATGATTATCTTGAATATGACCGAAATGGAACCCCACCCCCACCCCCATCAATTTGATAACATACAACGCATTGTTTGTTTGTGTCGCCATTCTGATATAATTTGTTACGCTTGTTATATTTCTAATGTAATTTCTCCCTTGATGTAAATGCGTATTATTAATTATAATGTGGTTTCCTGGTAAATTGTATGTTGTACATGTAGTTTACTTGTTTTGTGTAATTTTCATAATTAATGTTATTTGGTAAGAATTAAGTAATTAAGTTTTTTGGAAAGCGCATAGAGAATAAGTTATTATTATTATGCGCTATATAAATATTGTATTATTATTATTATTATTACATGAATCCAACACTCAACAATGAATAGAAGCTTCATAACAAGTCAAAGGCCTAAAATCTAATTCTATGAGTAGGATGACTACAGTGGACCACGCCTCTCAAAGACTACTTGTGTTTAATATTAATGAATTTGTAGAACATACTGCCAGGCATGTCCCCTTCCCCCTTCAGTCAGAGGATGCTACGTCACTGATAGGAAAGCCTACCTGTTTTCAACAGGAATGAACTCGCAGAACATACTGCGGGGCACCAGCAGGTATCTTCTCTCCTCCTCTCTAGGCCAGATGTTGATTCCTATCAGACCCTCACTAGCCGCATACAGGCAGGAATAGATGGGGATACCTATACACAAAAGAAAATTGCAAAAAGGAAATCAATGTATGACAGTAATATAAAATTATATGAATAGAAAGAAGAAAAAAAAAAAAAATAATAATAAATAACAAAATAATAATAACAAATAAATAAATAAATAAATAAATAAATACAAAAATACTTCCAAAGCGATACAAACAAATACATGAAACAAAAATAAGAAAAGTAATAATTTGCCAAATTTGAACAAAGCTACTATACAAATTTTAAAAAAGGATAACCATTATAACTTTATTTAAATAATAAGAGGATATTGGTCATTGGTAAATCGCCAGTATATCTCAAATGTGACAGTAAAACTTTGTTTTCTCCAAGTCTCACCTTTGGCATATTTCTCCTGCAGCATTTTCCCGTAGACCTGGAAAGCCCCCGAGTCCACAGCCAGAATGACCTGCACGTTTGGCCACACTCTTCTTGCAATGCCTTCAAACCCCTTCTCAAACTCTGCTCTCAGTTCTCCTGCCCTCTCCGGATCGGGCCTCAAGAGGGCATTCAGTTTTACCCGAACCGCCTCGGGAATATCCACCTCTGAGCTGATCTCGCCACGCTCGATGTCGCCAACCAACCGTTCCCAGTTGTTCTCTAGCTCCACAAAGGCATTGTGAATCAAAGGCACAAAGTTTGCTTCCATAGCTCCGATCTCCTTGTCCTTGAGGGCAAACAGAAGATGAGCATAGAGGGCCTCCTTTTCAGTCTTAATGTCAAAAGCTGGCATCGGGGTGCTGTACATCTCAATGAACTTCTCTGAAGACTTGGGCGTGGCAGAGTTTGGTCCGACAGGGACTCCCCCGGTTGATGTCCTCGGCTTCGGGTTGTAGAAGATCTTGAGGGTCTTGCGTAGGTGCTGGGACTCTGGCCACGTCTTGCGGAGGGAATCCAGGCAAACGGTGACCCCTGCACCGAGGAAGTACAAGGTCTGGGCCTTGATCATGGGCACCAGGTTGTGGTGGCCAGAGGTCCCTGACGTCACGGCAAGGATGACTGGCTCGTCCTTGGTGAGGACCTGCTTGGTGCCTTCAGCCAGCTGCTGGATGTACGGTTTGTAGTGGCTGGCTCTGGTCAGGGGGTGCTTCTGGCAGAACTCTCTTGGTGACATGATCTGTCCAAAGTTGAACTCCTTGCCGTAAATAGTCTCACTCGCTGACTTCAGGCGGGACATCAGGATCTCCTCTTGCACCTGAAAATTAGTTTAACATTTCATTGACGTTTTAAGGGTTTTTAGACTGGCAGTGAAAAGATGACAGTTGATACAAGGGGCTCATGAAAATTTAGCCTAGATGTGATGCCCTAATGAGTCCTACAAAATGTAACAATATTTGTCTAGGCTATGATGATATGGTTGAAATGTTGTCATTGTAATTAGAAAACTAGATCAAATGGCATGAGGCTGAAATGGGAGATGTTAATAAAACAAAACAGTGACTCGCCTACTAATTTGCATCAGGCAGTATCACATTCACGATTATTTCTCTGTCAATTCCATATAATTGTCTAAAGGATTCTGTCCACAATGAACTGTTTACTAATAACTTTGAACTTATCAAGGACTACTTATGTATTTGATTTGGGCATAACAAACCTTATCCAGTACTCTGGAACCAGTTCTGAACAGATTAGTATCAAATTTATTGGTTAGACAGAATATATACCTCTTGACATTTCTTAGTATCAGCTTCAAGTTTGTTTCTCTGTCGACTTCCAATCATCTTAAAGATCCTGTTGACGGCATACTGCTTGATGGCCGTCTCAGGCGTGTGGCTCTGGGATTTCTCCAGCCGGCTGTAGTCCCTGTAGACGACATAACCAGCTGCACAGCCGACCACCACCATCCCAACTCCTAGCTTTGCTCCTGGATAAAGGAGACGTCCAAACAATTATAATACAAAATTAGAGCATATGTATAGTGCATAAATCAAACTGCTTGAAATAGAAAATACAAAATCAATACTCTGTCAAAACCCATGAGTAGGCTACTACAAAAAAAAAAAAAACACTTGGATACAAAAGTGAGTCTGTTGCCCAAATGTACTTAAATCTTTCCTTCCCTCAAGCAAAACAAAATCGAAGTTCCTTGATTACCACTTTAAAGGCAATTCAGATCGGTATTTCAGATGCGCGAATCCATATTGCGCACTTTTACGCACGGTACATGTACGTAATCCCCCTTTGCTCAATTATAAGTAGCGATCGCAAACTGTCCCAGTTCCGAACGACCGAATCGACAATAGTCGCATTCAGAATGTTTGTTTTACCAACGAGGTACTCTTGTACTAGTCGAATCATGGTCGCAATCAGAAATGTTTACGAGCGAAAGTATTACCCAACACGCTCGACCGAGCACATCAAAGTGCCGCTTATCAGCTTATCAGTGCTGTATTGCCTTGAATGGTTCGACTACCTTATCGCTCTATACATATAATTGCTACCAGCTGTGTGCTGCATGCAATTTCATATGAAGGCCCGTGTTCAGATATTCCGATGCACAGCTCTTCGATCGATCCAACACACATCGTGAGTTTACCTCGGGAGATTACGGTGGAGTCAGTCCTATCAGGACCATTTACAATACATTGTAGATGTGGGTGGAGTGCAAGTTGGGTTTTGCTGACTACCAATTTTAACCCACGCATATATGACTTTAGTTTAATATGACATGAATTAGCCCCAAAATTACATGGTACGCCATTGAGGTGTTTTTTAACCAGAATACTGCCCTTTTCTAAACTTCCTAGGGGGGGGGGGGGGGGGGGGGGGGCATTAAGCGGGAGTGGGGCCCCCTAGCACCACCCCCCATATGCCTCCAGAGATAGTAAGAACAACAATTATCATAATTACACACTTTCAATAGAACTGCTATTATGAGAGTTATAACTTCAATTCATAACCAAAATAAATTTACAGTACTTAGCAAGTTGATTGTGGTCACTTAATACAAAAGAAGTACAAGGGTAATGAAATTCATTGAATAAATCATTATTATACACTTGATGCACAGTCTATCATGTTAATCACTGCAACAATTAAAAACTATAAATGTGCTTACGATCTGAACATGTATGCACACTTGTAACAATGTTTGAAGCTTGTTTGTAATAAAACCATTTACTTTTATATGATCAACAAAAAAGTTATTTACTATTTTGGACTAATTTTGGTGTACCAACCATAGTTGGAAATCATCAAGCAATCTTCTATCAGACGGTCATTTTTTAGTGCAAATTAAAGGACAATTTTGTCAATACCAATAAATACCAGCTTAATTAACAACATTTTGCAGTAAATAAATAAGGCAAGTAACATTTAACATTAAAACCATGAAAACAAAATGCAATAATAGTACATGGATGCCGCATAATGCCAATTCTGTGACTGAAAAACAGTCCAAAAATTCTTCTGCAACTAATTTGTTGAGTGCTACATTTGTAGATCGATAAATCTAACGTTTTCAGGGCCGTCTTAATTTACATTGACTGTACTGTAACTTTAACTCTGTAAATATACTGTCGGCCCTTTATAAAAATGGCCCTGAAAATTTTAGATTTATCAATCGAGTCTGCAGCAGAGTACCTAAATTGTAAATCTTACCAACTCTCACAACACGCCTAAAAATGCCCATGTTGTATTAATGTCGCCAGCCAAACTCCAACTGGTAGTATATCAAGGGGTAGCAAGCCAGCGATGCCTGTGTCTCTATCTTGACTTGAGGAGTCATGCAGCTTTGTGCTTTCAATTCAGCGTACTCTATCGGGAGGCCGTGCCTGAGCAGCCGGCCGCGCTTGTTCTCGACTTCATAGCCAGTCCAGGCGCTCCAGCAGCGAGATCGACAAGAGGGAAAGCGGACGGGAGAATGAATGCAGTATAAAGTCTTTGTCCTGAGCCTGGCTTGCAGGACGAAGTTCACTCTTCAAGCCTTCGTTGTGAGCTAATAAAATGGTTAGAGATTCCTCGCAGAAATTCCTCGCAAAATACAAGAAACCGACGGTGCGATTTCATGTTATGAAATTGCGGTCTTGTGTCCACACGTGTAACGAATATCCGTCAACATCAACAAACGAAACGTAAACACTGGGAATTACGTGTGTGCGCATGCACAACCCACAAGATTTCTGTGTTGTAAACAGCCTGAACTGAAGTGTTGAAATCGCCGTTTCGTATCATTCTATGCGTTTTCAAGCCATTTGGAATTCGTTGCGGTAAGGATAATAAAAAGAAGTCATATTATTTTAAGTTTTAATACTGGGTAGGGTCTAATTCCTTCCAAAAATGGGTAGAGATATGTTGAAAAATTAGACATTGTCCCATGCCTTAGTTTTCATGTTGTGTATGACTGGGTGTTCTGTTCCAATGGCCAATTCCATGAGCCTCATTGAGCATTTGAGGGTGTATTGGGCACATGATGTATTTTTGGAAGTGCTTTATCGTTCATTAAAAATGAATAAACATAAAGTAATCTAATGCAGTTTTGTAAAGGGATCTAGTATTTGTAGTAACTTTGTTAACATGTGAAAAAAGTGATGAACAAATAATTGAAATGGTTTAAACTTTAATGCCATATATGATAATGGTAAAAAAAATGTGTATATTTTTAATAATTAATATATATTGTTGTTTTGATCTGATAAAGTCATGATTGTCCACTGAGTCTGACTCTGAGTAATAATATATGTGAAAATGTTAAATGGATATATGGCAAAGTAATATTTGCTAACTTATTGCACTTTTTTGTACACAGACACATGCATGTGTACATGTATAACTCTCCAGTGGGTTACATGTATAACTCTCCAGTGGATAATTAAACATCTGAACATGCACTTCAATTTTAATATAATGTAAATATTTTTCTAACAAAATTTGTGAAAGGAAAATAAAAAAAACGTAACCTGTTCCATGCTGTTGGTAATTAATATGAATACGACATGGTATGAAAAGTAAGATTTGTGGATTCTGACAAAGTTACTAGATCCCTTTAAATCACTTAAAATGCAACAAAATGGAACCATTTTCTGAATGATAATGTTATCCATTTTTATCTCACTCTGATTATTCTTTTCTTTAAATGACTATTTTAATTATGATTAATGAGCCTTTTTCAAATATTTAACTTTTATAATGCAGAATACTGAATCAACTACGGTCCAAGATGTTCACCATTCAGTCAGTTCTGTATCAAGTTCTGAACCGGATTAGAGTGGTTCCTGCAGGTATATTGTTTTCTTTTTTTCACAGGATTTGCACTTCTGTTTAAAAAAACTATTAATATTATGGTGAATAATAAAAAAAATCCCATTTGTTCAACATTAGTCTGAAACAAATAAACTACACAACTATTCACCTTGATAAATTGCTGGCTTCAGTTTGCTTGATAATGACATTGGGAAGAAAACAAATTTGACCCCGCATTGTTTACCACTTTTCTTCAAAATTAATATGAAAGACATTTCTTCAAGTTTCTTCAAAAATATTCCAGTATTAAAATAAAAGCTATTTTTTAGCAAATGTCAAAGGAAATTCTTAATGTGAGGTCTTTTATGTTTCATTATTAATTGTTTGATTTTGCCTGAAAATAGTGCCAACTTTTAGTGAGAAAATTAATGTATCTTTTTTTTGTTGTAAACCATCTTGTTTCATGCTCAGCAACTCTGTCCACAACGAGTGAGAATGTGATCACTACGCTGACGGATGGAGGTCACATGATTGACATGGTCCGAGCCATCGTCCCTCCCCTGAGCTTCACAAAGCACAAGGGTCAAGACGGACGCATTGCAACCATAGGGGGCTGTAAGGAGTACACTGGAGCACCATTCTTTTCTGCCATCTCGGCTTTCAGAGTGGTGAGACTTACTCTTCATCCCCTTTGTGCTAACCATGAATTATGATTACCTGGGAGATTTCAGTCATTTCACTCACACTGGCTTTGCATCGCAGAACGCATTGTTAGCAGTGAACTCATCTTAGCAGTGATTGGATTGTTGCAACAATCTCACCAAACCTGTCACATTAATCCATTGCCTATGGAACCTGGTGGGCCCTGTATAAACTTTATAATGATTTCATAATCTAGTAGAGAACAGATTAACAATAGATTTTAACACTTAGACAGTATGCATATATAGTCAGCAATGTTTGCACTTGGTCCAATTATACAAAAGTTCTCTATATTGGAAAGCAACATGAGTATGGGCAATTCCGTATGAGAGAAGGCAAAAACACCACATCTCAAAGTTGAGCAATCTTCCCTAAATCAAACTGTTATCGATAGAGGAAAACTTGAATTTTAGGAAACTGAAAACCATTTGTGTGTAGCTCTATTGGTTTTGCAAATATTTCTGCTTGAATTGAACAGAAATGTATGACCTTTTATTTATAAATCAGCTTCATTTCATGAAAATGAAGTGAATCTTTTAATTCAATGATTGTTTCTGCTCTTTTTCTCATATTTTCCATACAATGTAGCAACAATCACAAATTGTAAAGCATGGGCAGTAACTTCATTGCATTTTTTTTTTTAGAAATTTTTGAAATCTATGCATATTTGATCGTAATTCCGTTACGATAAAACGTAATAAGTTTTTCTCAATATCTTATTACTTGTTCTTTAGTCATGTCATTGTGAATTCTCTTCCTTCACCACAGTCCTAAGAACTTCCAACATAATTTTCTGAAATAATGTCACTACTTTTTCCAAAATTGGCGTAACGGTATTAGTAATTCCGTTACGTAACGGAATTACACGCACATGGTTTGTAAGGTATTGAATGATATTGCTGAAAATAAAAAATTGTCTTGTTCTCAATGTAGAAATACCCTTTAAATAGCATGAACTGTAGCCATGTAGACAATAAGTCATTATACAAGTACTGTACAATGTTACTTTATGTGACTCATTGTACCCACATGCTTCATATTGCATCAATGGTGATTTAACTAAATTGATACACGATAGATAATTTCTCTAATCTCTCCACGAACATAATAGAGATGATAATGTTCTATCATTAAGTTTCCAGCAAGAACCACTTGACTGAAATTAAGAAGATGCAGCAGATTCATGTTTGTACATTTTGATAATGTTCTATGATGTTTGATGATAATGTTCTATCATTAAGTTTCCAGCAAGAACCACTTGACTGAAATTAAGAAGATGCAGCAGATTCATGTTTGTACAATTTTTTTTTAAATATCCAGTGATTAGTATGACACTGGTGCTACATTTATTTTCTCACATTAATTTACATTCATGTATTTTAAGATATAAATCATACCTTCAACTTTCAAGGAGATTTAATATTAATAATTTTGTAATTGTATGTAGATTTGAATATCATTGATCAGTTAAAGGCTCATAACTCAGCATTAATTATGTAAATTTGTATTAAACTGAAGCATATAAAATTAAACATAAATACAGAATAGGCTTCAAGATATTCAAAACTAAACATAATACAGGCTAAGATACACATGTTTTATTCATTATCATAAAGTCAGAATACATTGAGTGTTCAGTGTGCTTCTGTATGCAGATCAAAGAATAATGATGTACAAAGTATTGGCATTTTCAAATGGGAATTCCTAAAGGTGTCTTTCATTTTTGGCAATTCCATATTTATATTTTTTTGCCAACTTTTTGTTTGAGGATCATACACGTTTATATCCGATATACAGGGCAATTCCAAGCAAACATTGACATAACCACTGATTTTTCAAATTCGTTGTACCATAACAAATTTGGTATCAAATGAAAGCTAAAAGATTGAACTTTCCAAAAATGTATTTTGTTTTTGAAAAAAAAAATTGTAAACTATTATTTTATTGTTAATATATAGCATAAATTAATTTTCAGTTATTTTCACAAAACATTCAATTAAATATTAAGCATAAAAGAACTGCGAAAAGGAGTTTTCATAAAATTTTATTTCAGTGTTGATAGGATCATTGCTTCAATTTTTCAGATAAATATCAATTTCGTCATTTTCGCTCTTCGTTCCGCTTCAGTGACTGTCTCATTTACAATCATTAATATGTCACGGCGTTACACTAAAAACATATATTTTTAATATTTCTGGAAAAATATGAATGGGAATTAAATAATTGTTTGTTTTCTCTGTATTAGCCCATAGGGCTATAATATGCATGCTGAATAGCAGCATTATCTTTTACCACTTATTAATATAATCAATATCAATTTGGTCACGGCGTTACGTTTTGTGTAACGCCGTGACGCTACCTACTGGATTCCCATTGACATAACACAGTAGACATAATCAAATAGTGTAAGATATTTTTTGTAGGTATGCTTGGGCATTGCTCATGCTATAATTATATGAATAGGGTCAGTAGATAATGTTTCCATCTCAAAGTTACCTGAGTCATGTATGTGTATGGGTTGTATGTCCGTCTGTCTGTATGTGCATCTGTACATCAGTGTTCTTTTTTTTGCAATATCTCAAGAATCGTTGGATGGATTTTGTTCAAACTTTGTACAATCCATGTATTTAGCGGTATGGATTATTGGATATGATTTTGGTCCATGAGGTCAAAGGTCAAAGGTCACATAGCTAACAAATATGCAAAAATTATATTATTATCAAGATAGTTTGAGAATCCTTGAAGGATAACATGATAATAATACTGGTATGCGTCCAGTGAAGTATATGACCTGATTAGGGAATGGGGTCATGGGAGGTCATAGGTCAACAGGTCAAAATATTGTTGTTGTTTTTTGTTCTCACAATTAAGTTCCAGAATCAATGTTAGAAAGAGCACTGTAGGTAAAAGACAATTTTCTGAAACTGTTTGGGGCACAGGTCAAAGGTCACTCGGATAATTACCAATTCAAAAATAAACATTTACTAACTCTGAAATCATGTTACATGAAACAAATCACTTGCAAATATGCACTGTGCAGACCAAAAATTAAACATTTGTATGTTATTTTGAGAAACAAGGTCAAAGGTCAGATGTCAAAGGTCTCATATTTCATTGTTACATTTAAGTATGTATTTTGGTTTTAATATTTGATGGTTCCATTAACTAACTTCTGAAATAGATAAGAATTTCAATTATGTCCTAAAAGATTTTTTGATCAATAGAGGGCGCTGTGCTGCAAATTTGTGTCATGCGGATGATCATTTAATAGCATCTTGGTTATATCACCCATTCATCTAGTTCTTTATTGATTCTGGATCACTACATTAAAATTATATCATATTATTCATCTCTTTAATATCTCCCATATATATAACATGTACAATTCAGAGGTCACGGCGTTACAGTCACGGCGTTACAGTGCATAGATACATTTATGATATCATATTTACTATGAGCATTGGATTTTTTCTACATTTTTATTTGGATGTTCTAGCTTGATGTCTAGTACAAAGAATCAATGTGACAAAAGTGCAAAATGTTCCTGTAGTTCACAGAGTTTACTTAGTTTCTTAGTATGTAAGAAACCCATGTCTTTTTGCCGTCACGGCGTTACGGCAGATATTGATATTCATAATTAATAATTTATTGGGAATTTTGGTTTTCTTGCCTATTGTAAATTATTGGTAGGATAGTGGTTACAGATGCATATCAAAAGTTGGTTCTAGATATTTAGATTTTATGAGTTATTTGGACTTTCATTGTGAGAAACACCCTCTGACCGTCACGGCGTTTGCTTGGAATTGCCCTACATCTATACACGTATTTCATGGAATGGATGAAAACGCATTCCAAATTGATTTGAGAGTAAATTAAGATAAATTTAGGATGAATTTAAAAAAAAATGTTTTTAGAATATAACAAGAGTTTATAACAAATCTCGATTTTCTTGTAATTCTGTTACGCACACACATAACTTCAGGATTTGTTCTGGTCCTTATGTAAGAGCTTGTGATGAACAATGCATACACATTCTTTACTAATGACTAAAAGCAGAAAAGCAGAAAAATGTAACCAAGAAATTGCATTTTCATGGGTGGATTTCACAGGCATAATTCCGTTACAGTAACATTTGTTTGTCTTAAGGTAATTTCAGAGGTTAAAATAGATAATTTCTGGAAAAAAAGATGTACCAAATTCAAGTTTGTAACTTAAATGATAAGTTTTTATTACCAATGAAGAATTTTTTGTGGTAGCTTTTGCAGAAAATCATTACATAGTTAGTGTTGAATGAAAGACCCCTTTCCGTTATGATTGTATTTTGGTCTCTGGACGCTACAGTGTTATAGATTTGTAACAATCTTGGGTTCTGTTGTACCTCTAGTACCCCTGCCAGTTATTAAAGTTTTAAAAACTGTGAAAGTGAAAGGAATTTTAAATATGATTAAGAAAACAGAGCTAAAAATCACTTATTTGTCATTCTGTAACAGTGGAATTACCCATTCACAATGCATTTCCATTCACACAGATTTCCAATATTCAGGAAGTTTAGAGGCTTTATAGCATTGAAAGTTGAATGATTTGACCTGTTTGTGATTTGTAATTGTTTAAATGTTGCTTGATATTGATTATGTGCAGTTATTTAGCATGTCACATAATGTAGTACATTTTTTTCCTCACAATTTAACCATTTTTCTTGAAGTAAAGGAAAAATTCTAAAATGTTGTTTTTTTTCCCTTCAAATATGGTTATTATTGTCAAATTATTGCTTTTTGAAAAGTATTGAAGCTAAAATGTGAATTCTTTGTTGTTCATGTACCGATTTGTGGAAAAATTGATTTCACTGCTCAAGTTGTGTAATTCCGTTACACACATTAGTGGACATAGTTCCTAGGATTTTTCTTTCATTAAATTGATGCAATCCTTTTTAATTTCTTGCCTACTAATATGAAGCTGAAAATAAACCGAAATAAAGCTGGATTTTAGCAATATTTTTTTCAAATTTCACTCTTATTTGTATTTTGGCCATATTTTCATTTATTTTACACATAACAAGTTCAAAAATTGCTTTACAGATATGTCAAATTATGGTTTATATTCAAGTGCTAGATAGCCTTGATGTTTGCATTAGCATGTAAGAAAAGTTGAGTGCAAAATAATTGAGTTTTCCTTGTAACTTTCAGAGATGTAATTCCGTTACAAATTTGTGTAATTCCGTTACAGTGGTCTTTTTTCAAAAAAGTGAATTTGTGAACTTATCATTGTGTTGTTTATGCACGTACTTGTTCCAAAATGAAGTTGACATTATCAAGATAGAAAAAATACATAAAATCAGTTTCAAAGTGTCTTATATTTCAGAGAAACTCAACGCAAACTTGTAGCAAAAAAAAAACTCCATTCTCCGGTAATTCCGTTACGGTCACACATATTGGTCTAGTGTGCAACAACACATGGAAGATATAAAACCATTTCCCTATCATGTTGTAGCCTGGTTACCCGTGCAACTTATATAAGTATCAAAATTTACTTAAGTCATGAGAATATTGCGCAGGGAATGAAATAATGAGCAAAAAACGTCTCTGAATGTAATTCCGTTATGGTGGAATTGCCCGTATGTAGGGAAAAGAAGGCTGAAATCAATGAACCACCAGTTTTAAAAGTGAGAAAATTCTGGTATTGCATTTTAAAGAGCCAAAACAGTAAGCTTACAAAACAGATTATCCTGTTGAAATATAATCTAATGAATTAAAATTGTAAGAATTAGCGTCTTTCACAATATTACAAATGTTTGCCTCCAAAATTTCCCGCTGTGATCAAAAGTGTTAAAACGCTGATTCTTCTGAAATACCAATTCAGATGAACTTTCATACTAATCATATATGTAATTGTTTTTCCTTCTCTGTAGGGTTGTGATCTCTCCCATGTGTTCTGCACCAGTGATGCTGCACCTGTCATCAAGTCCTACAGCCCAGAACTCATCGTCCACCCATGTCTGTAAGTATCCAGTGAATGACTGCTGTTTCAATTAGAGTAACAGTTCTGTATTTTGAGAATTTACATGATTCCAGACATTAGGCAAAAATAATTTGTCATTTTCTAATATAAAGATCTCAAATAACCATTTAATTAGTGCAATAAAAGGGAGGTGTTTGAAAAATTGCAGAGTACATTTATTCTAAGATTTGTATTAAAAATATTAGGTTTCATAGTGATACCTGTTCAAATTTATAATTAATGTTTAATATTTCTAATCATTATTGCAGTCTTCCTTTTGCGGTACACACACAATAGAGCCAAATAATGTTCTTTAATTCCTGTAGCTAGATTTGGTTTTTACTCTCTCCTTTTCCATTTTTCCTTGTTCATTCAGCGATGCTGCTAATGGAGTGGAGGAAGTCGAGACCTGGCTGCCAAGGATGCACTCTCTGGTCTTGGGTCCTGGACTGGGACGCAGTCAGCAAATTCTGGACAACGTTAGGGTATGGAGAGATTCTTCTTCTTGTGATACAGCAGAAGAACAGTTCACAGTGCAATTATATATATGTAAAATGGTCCTTGACTTTTATAGTTAAAACAATTTACTAGTCTCCAAAATACTGATGCTGAAAGAGTGAACAAAAGTATTCATGATTATTTTTCTGTCTCCAATTCCAAATTAAAAATGGTTATTGTGACAGTATTTATCTCTTAATTTCAATATTTACTTTCATTACTAGAGAATGATCCAATCTGGCTCAGAGTTCTATTGAATAAAGAAGATGTGTTAACTTCAAGATAGTATTTTACTGATTTTAGTTTTAAATAATTTTGTTTTATTAGTTGTAAAGACTTGACAGAAATTGATCTTCATGTCGTCCATCAAACATGCGCTTACAAATGTTTCTGTTGTTATTAATTTGTCCAGGCTATCATTTCTGCAGCCCGTGACTTGGACCTCCCACTTGTCATTGATGCAGTAAGTACTAATTCTAAAATAATAATCTGTACAAAGTTAACTACGGAAATCAATAAATTGTTTTTTTGTTTTTTTTAGCGGTCAGTGGTGTTCCTTTCTTTTATGTGAAATAACCAACCAATCCTATATAATTTTCAACTTCCACTCATATAGATATATTTGGGGTCACTTTTTCTTTTCTGTTCATTTATCACTCTATTGTAACTTAATCCCTTTGTGTTTGGTAGTCATGATTGCTATCTCTTTGGAGTGTTGTCCCTAACACATTCTCTGTTCATCCTCATCATTACATATCAGTTTGAAAACTTCTGACTAACAAGCAAGCAAAATCAGTTAACATTTTGCATTTGGGGAGACTGCCAAAGATAAAATGACATGGCTGAGTTAGTAGAGCGCTGTATAAAACGACAACTTTGTAGGTCACTAGGTCATCCCAACTCAGTTAACTCTTTTTTTGCTACCCATCTCTTTTGAACATGGGAAGTTTCCTGTGCACTTGTTTCATTGAATTGAAATTAAGTTTTGTTTATTCGTATCATCTGTTTATTCAGGATGGTGTATTTCTCCTGTCACAAGACCCGGAGGTTATCAGAGACTACAGGAAAGTGATTCTCACACCCAACGTTGTAGAGTTCAAGCATCTCTACAAGACTGTGGTAAGTTGGGTCTGTTATTATGTCAGACAGTCTCCTATTATGTATTCACACAGTTCTTTCTTTCAGCCAACGTCCACCCCATAGGCACACACACATTCACACAAGACCCAGGGTTTAGTCGAGATTGTCAGAAAGCGATTCTTACACCCAACGTTGTAGAATTCAAGCATCTATTCAAGACTGTGGTAATTTTGGTCTGGTAGCACTTTCAATTGAATGCACATACACAAGCATAAATAAATAAATAAATAAATAAACCCTCCTTTCTCTCAGCCCCAACCCCATTGATACACACATTCCCACACAAGCCCCAGGGATTATTAGAGATTATCAGAAATCAATTCTTACACCCAGTGTCGTAGAATTCAAGCATATCTTCCAGACTGGTAATTTTAGTGTGTTCCTATGTCAGAAATTCTCTTGTTAACACAAACATCCTTCCCTTTTCCCAGCCTCCAAAATCCATTTGCACACACACACACTTTCACACAAGAGTGCAAGACACAGGAATTATTAGCGATTATCAGAAAGAGATTCTTGCCCCGCACATTGTAGAATTCAATTCAGCTTGGCTAAGGCCAAGGTAAAAATGATCTGAGAACATTTAGACTTCTGTGATAAAGCGCTATATAACATTTATTATTGTGTGACCGTTGACTGGGGTAATAATAATCGTGTAAAGCGCTATGATCCCCACAGGAATAGCGCTATATAAATCCGTTATTATTATTATTATTATTGCTTCATCTCATTCCAGGTTGGATCAGACGTTAACCCCGAGGAGCCTGTTATCGATGTGATGGAGCTCAGCAGGTCACTGGGTCATGTGACTGTTTGTAGGAAAGGAGAGAACGACATCATCTCTGATGGACATAATGGTAACCTCAGCTTGCATTTTGTAAAATTACTCTTTATTATATTTTTGCATGATTCATTTAAAGGGCAATGTAACTCAAGAAAAGAGTTAACACTACTTTATACATCGTAATATTCCTGTTTATCATATGTAACATTACTCCGACTCAGATTTCTGCTTTGGAAGAAAAATGTGAAAACTCTATAGGCTTTACCACTATTTACGCGAACACTGGAGGCCGCCATTATTAGGTTTGCACGGACTACATGCACTAATGCATTTCAATAGCACCCATTCAACCATTGTTAGAATACTTGTACATCTACAAGTATTCTAACAATAGTTGAATGGGTGCTATTGAAATGCATGTACAAGTATTCTAACAATGGTTGAATGGGTGCTATTGAAATGCATTAGTGCATGTAGTCCGCGCAAACCTAATAATGGCGGCCTCCAGTGTTCGCGTAAATAGTGGTAAAGCCGATAGAGTTTTCACATTTTTCTTCCAAAGCAGAAATCTGAGTCGGAGTAATGTTACATATAATAAACAGGAATATTACGATGTATAAAGTAGTATTATCTCTTTTCTTGAGTTGCATTGCCCTTTAAAAACCTTACAGATTTATGTACACAAAGCAAGAATACAAAAATACAGTATGATGTTTTGTTTATAAAGACTGATAATAACTGTGCATGTATATGTATTAAAAATGTACAGAACTGATCAGAATGAGAAATGAGTTGTAATATAAAGCTATGTTTGTTGCAGCAAAAGGCAGTCCAAGGCATTTGAAGGGTCAGGGAGATATTCTTGCAAAAACAATAGCAGTTTTATTATGCTGGGCTGACTTTTGATTATCAGAGACATTCATCTCAAATCCAATCATGGCAACTTAGAGCTTATAGTAATAGTTTAATAGTTGCATGCTCATTTTTGTCGAGCCCACCGTAGGTGGATTGGAGACTAAGAGATCCAAATTGCGTCCGTCCGTCCGTCCGTCCGTCGGTCCGTCCGTCCGTGACACTTACAAAAATTTGAATAACTTTCAAACCCTGCATCTGTTTGTAACCAAACTTGATTGGTAGATGCCCTATACCGGCCTCCATGATATGCTGGGGTCAAAGGTCACATAAGTAGACAAAGGTCAAATGAGGGTCTGTAACCAAACTTGATTGGTAGATGCCCTATACCGGCCTCCATGATATGCTGGGGTCAAAGGTCACATAAGTAGGTCAAAGGTCAAATGAGGGTCAATGTGAAGTTTTTGGGGTAAGAGTCTATTAGGGTCGATAACTTTCCAACCCTGCAACTGTTTGTGACCAAACTTGATTGGTAGATGCCCTATACCGGCCTCCATGATATGCTGGGGTCAAAGGTCACATATGTAGGTCAAAGGTCAAATATGCAAGACTCTATAATGGTTGATAACTTTCCAACCCTGCATCTGTTTGTAACCAAACTTGATTGGCATGAATGCGTGCAATTGGGCGAGACACATTACGGCTATCGCCTTGTTCTTTTCAAACAGTGCTGGTTTGCTGTGGAGAAGGCAGTCCAAGGCGTTGCGGGGGTCAGGGCGATATCCTGTCAGGGACCATGGCAGTCTTCAACTTCTGGGCTCACCAGGCATGTCAGGACAAGGACAGCATTACAAAGTAAGTGTACTTACAATAACCTACTGGTACACTGAAAGCTTGTTATCACAAGGTCCTTGGGACCATGTAGTCCTGTAGACGGTCCTATACTTCGTGTATTAGACCTGGAGACGTTCTTTAGTACAACGTTTTTTAATTGATTCATATTCTAGAAGGGTTCAGAAGAAATTTCAGCTTTGTTGCCACCTTGGCAACATTGGGCAACTTTTTTTATAAGCATTATAAAGTTAATTAGCTAATTTGCATATTTGTGAAATAAGGTCAGGGGTCATTGTCTATCTAGCAATAGTACAATATTGATAAAAACAACTATTCTAGGGTATTTTGGGGCAAGGATTCCATTTCTGGTGCTCATTTGTAAGTGCCATAGTGGCAACACCCTGAAATCCAAGATGGCTGCCCCTAATTTGCATATTTATGAATATTATTGATTTTCAGTGGCTACAGCCCTTAATAAGCAATAATTCCAGATTATTATTTGCCAGTTATGTTCTAAGTATGTATTTAAGATATCAAAGATTAGTTGTCATCATGGCAACCTCTGGCAATGCATATTATTTGTATAATTAGGTATTTTACCTAATTTGCATATTCCCCAAAATCGAGTATATTGGGAACCCGGAAAGTAAAAATGACAAGTGATACCACTTTTCCAAGGTTTTGGGGGGCAACAGATCCATTTTTGATACTTATTTCCCTGTATCACCATGGCAACCATCTGAAATCCAAGATGGCTGCTCCCCAAATTACACATGTTATGATACACGGCTATATTATTTTGGTTATATTAGATCAATATCATAATGTTTGGACTTTTAATTATTGGAAATAGGAACTAGAATACTTGAATCACAATGTAGTTGTTTGCTTACAATAAAAAAATCATGCTTTTGTAAATGAAATGCCATTAAAGTGGCAAATAGCATTTTTTCCTTTAAAATGACAAAGGCGGCCATCTTGGATTTATGTGGGTTGCCAAGGTGATACGTCAAATTAAGTAATGTTGTGACCCGGACCGGACCGGAACCGGAATACCGGCGAACTCGGGCTTCCGGTCCGGTCACGGGCCGGTCCGAGTTTGAAGTTGAAAAAGCTGAGACCGGTGGAAAAAAAACCGGTGATGCAAAAGACTGAATTTTAGTAAAAAACGTTAAGAAAACTGTCCATAATCACTTTGAAGAGTAGCGGAATAAAAATAAAAACGGGCCAACCTATATCATTTACTTCAAAGAATGGTTATTTTCGAGAAATTCTTGGTTAGTTTACTTCGTTTGACGGGCAGAAATTGAACAAGACACGCACGCAAAATTGCTAGTCATTTGAACGATATTTCCGACGGATGTTCACACGAACTCTGGCCGTCAGACCCGGCGCGCGATCGGCACGCGATCACCTCGCGTGCATGTGAAATGAGCGGGCGGCAGCGGCGTGAAATACAAAATATGTCGCAGGCTATAGATCGACAAATTATTGTTTTCATATCCTCTTTTAAATGTAAAATGCAGTCTTTAAAAACTGCAGTAAAATATGGAAGAGGACATGAAAACGATAGATTTGTTGATCTATAGTTGCCAGCAAGCTAGGAATCAGGGGAAAGCTGGTATTATTAAATAAGTTTGTACTCTCGTATATATACCTCGGAAGGGGGAAGGGCGGCCGGCCGGGGTCGAGTAAATACAATCTTACAAAATACTTAACTCTGGCCGCTTGATATGTTGTTATATCGTGGCGTCAACAACTCAAAATTGAACTATATTCACATAATCATAACATGTTTTTTTTTCTTTCCTTTTCAGGAAGATGACAGACGCTCGGAGGCAGTGAGAGTACTGTTAGCAAAAAGACGATTACTTGATATGTGATGTGTATTATCATGATTATGTTGATGGTGATTGTAATTTATTTTATACCGATCAATTGTTGATGATTATGACTGACTGTGATGACTATATGAAAGCCTGACAAGACAAAATAAACCTGGACGACATCGGGAATGTCCACCATCAAGGCTGCATGACGCTCGAGTATATCCGAGATTCCGAGGTAAGCATGCCAGGTAGGTAATCTGCTAGTAAATAATTGAAGTGTGTATGAGTGCAATTGGCATTGGTGTAGACCATAGAAGTATGATTCCAACACTGCCGTTGTAGAAGACAGTGTAGACCCGGCGTGAGAATGTGGCAGTTGTTTCCGAGAAATGCAGTACGTGCGCGCGCCAGAGTGATGAATAATAATGGTAAACAACTTGCCAACTACAATAATAGTTCTAACTTGCTCCATGTATCTTACGGGGTCAATCGTTCGTCGAGTGCACTGTATTGCAAGCTCAACTGTGATTACTTTTGGTAACGTTTCTCACGTAAAACTTATATTTTAATCGCCGAAGCATTGTTGGTAAGGGGGTACATGTTGATATTAAATTACTTCGTACCATGAATAGACTACTTTCATGCTTCGAGAGAAAACACAATTTTTGAAACACGAAACATTCAATCATGCAGCCACACATCACAAGAGTCCTGAATATAAAGCTCGCAATTTGAACGTGTATCGCAAAAAATATCGTTGTGCTGTCTTTCTGGAGATGTGAAGGTAGTTTATTGGAAAATAATGTAATATCTATCATGGACTTGACAACAAGGTTACGACGATTGTATGAGAAATCATAGTTTACGGGTAGAGTTGTCATCGCCCTCTTTATGTCTTTATTCCGTCGTATATATATCTCCCATATCGATACTCTTTCATGCCCATCTGTCATCTAGATCTCATGTCCGTCATCAGGATCCCTTTGATCTTTGTCTACATCGTCTGTAAATGGAAAAAAAGATATCAAATAAAACATGTTAGATTATTATTTACAAGTAGTCGCGTATTATGATTGGGGGATATTATATGTGATTTCCTCCGATCATATTACAACAGTAATTACATTACGGTTTTCCCGCGCGCGAGGAAATAAAGCCACGTGCGTCGGCGACTCAGAGTGCCTAGGCCTCTTTGGTGGGCGGCCAGCGCTACGGCGGGCCGCCGCCCTTCACGGCCCGCTACCAAGATCGCGATTTCAGCGACGTGGAGTCTTACAGGTTCGTTTCATGCGGTAAATAACAGTTATAATGCAGATTAAATAAGATTAAGTTTCCCATCCAAAATTGTGCAGTCTAGATTACCAAAGTACAAATTTAGAGCCACTTTTTTGATGCACAAGCGACAGATATATTCATCTGATCTCTCGCCGGGACAACACAAACGATCGAGTTGTATGTCCAATTTACTTCAGAAAACTGAGTAAATTCTGGACAGTCTGTAACCATTTCGCCGTAAAAATTGATAGCACATCTATCGGCGTCAATATTTGTAATATTATTGGCATATAATAAGAGCAATGTAAGCCCCAAACACAGCAATTTGCCGACGTTTGTGATTATGCGCGATTGCGTGATTTTACCGGGCCGGGTTCCGGTCCGGTCTGAAGACCGGAAAAAAAATTTTCCGAACCATTCCGGTCCGGTTCCGATCCAGTTTTTGCTTCCGGGTCACAACATTAAAATTAAGTATCATGAATGGATTTGTTGCCCCCTAAAACCTTGGAAAAGTGGTATTACTTGTCATTTTTACTTTCCGGGTTCCCTATATACTTGATTTGGGGTAATATGCAAATTAGGTAAAATAACTAATTATGCAAATTGTATGCATTGCTAGAGGTTGCCGAGGTGGCAACCAAGCTAAATTATCTTTATCACACATGTAGAACATGATTGAGGAAAATAATCTGTAATTATGGCTAATTAGAGGCTGTAGCCACTGAAAACCAATAATATTCATAAATATGCAAATTAGGGGCAGCCATCTTGGATTTCAGGGTGTTGCCCATATGGCACTTACAAACGAGCCACAGAAATGGAATCCTTGCCCCAAAATACCCTAGAATACTTGTTTTTATCAATATTGTACTATTCCTAGATAGAAAATGACCCCTGACCTTATTTCACAAATATGCAAATTACCTAATTAACTTTATAATGCTTATAAAAAAAGTTGCCCAATGTTGCCAAGGTGGCAACAAAGCTGAAATTTCTTCTTAACCTTTCTTGAATATGAATCAATAAAAAAACGTTGTACTAAAGAACGTGTCCAGGTCCTAGATAAATCTACACGACTAATGGGCTTGTTTCATGAAAGGGTCTTAGCTATGTACATTGATTGGTGTGGAGCTAGGGTGCAATATCTCCGCGTATTGCACAATGCGTTGATAGCCGGTGGAAATTCAAATGCTTTGTTTAGGGTCTGAATGCGGAGATAATTGCATTCTAGCTTCGCGCCAGACAACGTGCATACTGTAGCTAAGACCCTTTCATGAAACAAACCCCAGGAAAATAATCTTGTTATCAGGGTAAAAATTAAAGGAACATAAAGACCTGGGACCTTGTTATAAAATGGTTTTGTTGTATCAGAGCTCTTTATTAAAGGGATCTAAACTGGGTTCCAAAAGAAACTTATCACGTTTTCAGAGCGACACTCACTAAAATCTATAGCATCAAATTGAATTAAATTTAGACACAGATAAGCTATCACTCTCATAATGAAGCATATTTTAAAAATTAAAAGTTTCCTTTTGCCAAAAAGGAGAAAATGTGATTGAATAACTATAGGTCACTTTTAAAAAATCACAGAAACTGCTCCCTGCAAACCTCCATGAAAAGCGGTCTATTCAGAACTTTCAATAGCTATTCATTCAACTTCAAAGCGGGTTTCGTAACCACTAGACTGGCTATTGTCCGTACCGAGCTCTGTGTCCGAAAGGCAAGCAGTTTCTGTGATTTTTGTAAAATGACCTCTTGCGATTTCACCTTATTTTATTCTTTGTTAACTAAAGCAAACAATTTTTGTTTAGATGAGCTTGCTAAGGGATATTGTAGCTAGTCTATTCCCAATTATGAGTAATTGTTATGATTTGGATTTTAATGTGTGTCGCTCTGAAAAGTTGATAAGTTTCTTTTGGAACCCAGTTTAGTATTAAACTTTGTTGATATGTGCAAAAAGTGATAAATGGTTGGTACAATGTATATTATCGGAAATAATATCGCTAATGATATTCGTTTGTCTCGCAATGTATGGTCAAACTAGGAATCTAAACGATCATGACGTTTCGTATGCTACTGCAATACTTGAGTGCCTGTGTGCCCGTGTGCACCGGCCAATCGGCGTGTTCCGTTGTTGACCTATCAGGAACGCAATCGCTCATGCAAGATTGTGATGTTGGGAGCCACGGTAGAGCATAAATAGCCGAGTGTCTACATTCGATATTATCATTTGACAAAGTATTGCAGTAGCATACGAAACGTCATGATCGTTTAGATTCCTAGTTTGACCATACATTGCGAGACAAACGAATATCATTAGCGATATTATTTCCGATACTATATCCGCAATGGATTATATATTTACTAAATTACAATGTATATTGTTGTTATCTGATATGTCCACAGGGTATTGTGTGAAAATTTCAAGTCAAATGGACGTTACATGGCCGAGTAATGAGCAAAAATGCAAAGTGATATACACAAACTCATTGCACTCACTTTGTACACGGTTTTTGCGATCCGTTGGATTATTTAACATCTGAAAACTTCAATCGTAAATATCTTTTTAACGAAAGGGAAATTTGAAAAACCGAAACCTGTCCCATGATATTATTGTTAATACGAATACACCAAGGTATGAGGGAACCGCTAGAATTCCAATTGTATTTTGAGGATTTGGACAATGTTACTAAGTCCCTGAGATTCATCTATATTCATATTTAACTTTCTTCCCATTTATAGACTATACTGCAGGGATATAAGCAATTTTCTGAGTGTTCTTTTTTTTGGACAAAATGTATGATATACATTTGTATATTTGTTTCTTTTACATATCTCAAACCTTTTAACCTACCCTGTTTGTAGTCTATGGAGCATACCTTTGTGATATTAATAAGAGAGTGGTGTGTCATATCTTTCATGTACAAGCAGTGCAGTCTTCAGATCTTATGTTTACAAACTACTTGAAAGATCTTATTGTTTTATTGAATAAATATTACTTTCTATTTTTGCAGCTCATACTTGAAGACGTTTGGACCCACCCTGTGTGCTGCCTATGGAGCATGTCTCCTCACAAAGCGATGCTCACTACAAGCCTTTGAGAAGATGGGTAGAGGAATGACAACTACTGAAATGTTACCAGAGATACAGCCCGTCTTCAACTCTCTATTTGAGACCAATTAAAGGTTTGTTCTTTCATGTTTCCTCAAGATAAATATCTCTAAATAATGTTCCTCAATTCCTGGATTAAAGGTGATTTTAGGCATATTTCCAGCTATCAAGTATTGTTTTCATTTAACCCCTCGACCACTGGGTTAGATCTGCGGAAAGTTCTTTTGTTCGGGTCGGGGGGGGGGGGGGGGCAGGGATGAATGAATAGATCACCCCCACCCCCCACCTGAAAAAAGGGTATCATAAACAGATGTACCCCAGTGCCCTGAACGATTTGTATCTAGTCATTTAGGATTACAGTCAGTAAGTCTTTTATAAGTTAAGTATCTGAATCCAGGATTGTTTGATGAAAACATTGAAGTCCATAATTACCCAAGGAGGTCCAGGACATACCGCTTGTGTTCGACTCTTTTAGTCAACTCTTTGAATAGAATAGAGTTTATCCTACTTTATACATCGTAATTGAAAGATTAAACGAGAACTTGTTTGAGATTTAATCTCAATTATATAAGTAATATAAAATGAAGGATTACGTTAACTGAGAGCCCGTCAGTGCGCATGCGCTAATCCGCAATATTCGTAGATAGCCGAGGATGTGCCTGCTGAACCAAGGCAGAAAGATTACGAGAACTCGAATTAGTACCCAACATTAGGGAGGGTAAGGGAGGGACGTAATCCCTCATTTTATATTACTTATATAATTGAGATTAAATCTCAAACAAGTTCTCGTTTAATCTTTCAATTATACGACGTAATACCAATTTCGGGATTACGTTAACTGAGATTTTGAAGCTCAGCAGGTACATCCGATCCTGACAACAATATAATGTACAAATACATTTATTGAATGTAGGTATGGCCGGCATACAACAAGACCGTTGTACTGACAAAACCTTTTAGCCCAACTGACATTAGTGGTGTCTTAAAATCACTCTTGGCCATGTCCATTTGAGTCCATTAAGGACTTCATGAGAGCACCCGTAAATGTTATGCTCATATTCTACACAGATTTCATGTATGAGTGCAAATATGAAGTTAATGTTCCTGTTCTTCACTAATTTCATGTATAGCGTAGGAATACTTTCCTAAGACCAGCCTGCCTAATGGGCCAGAAGTTCCAGAACTCAACAGGAACAGTATAAATATAAGATAATATATTTTCTACACAAATTATTCCAGCTCTTAGCCAAATTAACATGTGCTTGAGGTACCGGCACTGTCCGTTACCCCCATAGTCCTTGTTCTGCGTAAGTCGTAAAAGATATCGCAGGTAGCTAAATACACATGAGCCTCCTACAGTGGGTGTGACTTCATAAGATAGTTGAAATACATATACACACCCCGGATCCTTTTGTTAGAAGGTCCTTAATTTTAAGAGAGCCTCACTGCACTATTATAAGTCCAAAATACAAACAATTCAGTGGCTAGACCCCCTGGGTCGATATAGAAAAATGTGCAAAGTATCATAGTCTAAGTCAAGCGTGAGGCGAAGACCTATGATAACATCCTAAACCTCCTTTAACCTCAGGAGGGCGTAATTAAAGACATCCTCGTACGACATAAGAGGGTGTTTATATTACTGGGTCTAATACCAGATATGCTGATAATGTGCTGCACGCCAGTAATCAATGACTCTGAAAATGCAAGCTTTCGTTTGTTCCGAAAGTCTGCCTGCAACTCAACAACGTGTATACATCCACCTCTATAGATAGGCATTGTGACTCATATTCAATTGATTGAGCAGGTAAGTCTAGTCTCCTTAAAAAGAGCATGGGTTATTGGGTTAAACCAATATCCAGGGAAGAGCACTTCCTAATTAAGCCTGTTCAAACTATGAGCAGACCAGCTGCATCCCATCATTTTGAATTGTCCCAAAATGTTAAGGATAACAAAAAATGGGAACTTGGAGAAACTCAAACGTTGCAATCAACAGTGAATGCCTCAACTAGTAAATTCAATTTGCATATCTAACCAAATAAGGCTAGTTCTGGGAACCAAGTTCCAAACAACGCCATTGAATATGTATTCCGCACCTGAAAGTGCCTATACATATGGCCTGCCTCTGAGTTATTTTCCCGTTAAAATGGGAATTTACTAATAACATATCTATGTATATGTTTTACTCGTGCATAATTCACAAGTAATGATTTATGTTGCCTCGTTGCTATCCGAGGGCTTGCATCTATTATATCATATTCAATACGGGTAGTACATGTACATTGTTCACATAGGCACACAATGATTGAATGTCACATTACCCAGCAGCTACCGTTACAAGGTAGTTCATGCCATAAGTTCTAGTTTGTAATTATAAGCCATTAGTATCAGCCACCTGTGCATAATTAGACTGAGGTTGATATATAGCATCCCAGCCATTCCCACTGGCATGGGCGCAACTCAAGCTCCGATTTCGGGCTGATGGGGGCGAATAAAGATACCACATGGTCGGATCAACCCACCATAGAGATCATCCCCGCGACAGTGTCATTTTTTAATAAATAAAGGCTAACATTGAATGTTTGCTTTAAGTATTACAATTTTCTCTCTCTCAAATAGAGTATGATTGTAGAGAGGTTCACACATTGGCCTGCTGGAGAATCGAAAAAATCTTCCAGATAACCATGGCAACGTATGTGCCTCATTGAGGGCTCCAAATTGTTAATACAAATCTTCAAAGCCATTCTCTTTTGAGCGTTTTGCATTTAAATGTCCAAATATCATAACTCAATGTTCAAAATGAAGCCAATGAGTATAATTCTTTAGTGGGATGGGTACCGATTTCCCAGGGTGGATAAACCCGAGATGCACAAGGATGTCAGAAGTAGCTTATAATAGCTTCCTCGAGTTGTAATCATGCGGATTAGCGCATGCGCACTGACGGGCTCTCAGTTAACGTAATCCCGAAATTGGTATTACGTCGTATAATATGCTTGTTCATTTCGCATAACATTACCCCAACTCAGATTTCTGTACCGATCAATGATGCATTCCTGCACTTAACAAGTTTTCACCGCACCAAACTTGTAGACGCTTTGATGTTTTTGTTCGGACAGTACGCAGACGTCATAATTTGTGAGGCATGTCGGGTAGTTACACGAACATCATCTTTTGCCGCCGTAAAAATTAGTAAAATTTGGGTATGTTCACAGAAGGATTTCATGGGATCCAAGTCATGTATCAAATTAAATGTCTGTTCACCCTCTAAATGATAATAGTAGCCGAAAGTAATGTTGTGACCCGGACCGGACCGGAACCGGAATACCGGCGAACTCGGGCTTCCGGTCCGGTCACGGGCCGGTCCGAGTTTGAAGTTGAAAAAGCTGAGACCGGTGGAAAAAAACCGGTGATGCAAAAGACTGAATTTTAGTGAAAAACGTTAAGAAAACTGTCCATAATCACTTTGAAGAGTAGCGGAATAAAAATAAAAACGGGCCAACCTATATCATTTACTTCAAAGAATGGTTATTTTCGAGAAATTCTTGGTTAGTTTACTTCGTTTGACGGGCAGAAATTGAACAAGACACGCACGCAAAATTGCTAGTCATTTGAACGATATTTCCGACGGATGTTCACACGAACTCTGGCCGTCAGACCCGGCGCGCGATCGGCACGCGATCACCTCGCGTGCATGTGAAATGAGCGGGCGGCAGCGGCGTGTAATACAAAATATGTCGCAGGCTATAGATCGACAAATTATTGTTTTCATATCCTCTTTTAAATGTAAAATGCAGTTTTTAAAAACTGCAGTAAAATATGGAAGAGGACATGAAAACGATAGATTTGTTCATATATAGTTGCCAGCAAGCTAGGAATCAGGGGAAAGCTGGTATTATTAAATAAGTTTGTACTCTCGTATACCTCGGAAGGGGGAAGGGCGGCCGGCCGGGGTCGAGTAAATACAATCTTGGCCGCTTGATATGTTGTTATAATTATCGTGGCGTCAACAACTCAAAATTGAACTATATTCACATAATCATAACATGTTTTTTTTTCTTTCCTTTTCAGGAAGATGACAGACGCTCGGAGGCAGTGAGAGTACCACATCCGTTTTGTTGCCAGGCTCCGACAAATCATCAACCTTCAAGTTCAAACATGCTTTGTTTCCTATGTCCGTCCTCGGCGTCCCGTGTTCAATTTGTTGTTCTTTTCTTTGAATAATTAGAATTCGTTTATGGTCCAATTAATTATTTTAATAATGACGATGAAGATGATATATAAAGGGGGCCGTGGGGGCTTAAAACAGTAAAATACGTAAGCTTGAAATAATTATTATAACAATTGAAATGTGGTCAGCCCCCAATCAACAAATTTCTGCGGTCCCTGATAATATATGATTTTGTTTCATGTGCGACTAGCGATTTTTTATTGTAAATATACTCATGATCGATGGCTTGTGGTGATTGTGAATACTTGATGATAAATATTGATATACTTATAATTTGAACGTCAAATCGAAAATAATGGTGATGATTTAATTTGTATAATTATGTGATGCCGAGTGAAAATAAATCAAATAATAAAACTGATAGCAAAAAGACGATTACTTGATATGTGATGATATATTATCATGATTATGTTGATGGTGATTGTAACTTATTTTATACCGATCAATTGTTGATGATTATGACTGACTGTGATGACTATATGAAAGCCTGACGAGACAAAATAAACCTGGACGACATCGGGAATGTCCACCATCAAGGCTGCATGACGCTCGAGTATATCCGAGATTCCGAGGTAAGCATGCCAGGTAGGTAATCTGCTAGTAAATAATTGAAGTGTGTATGAGTGCAATTGGCATTGGTGTAGACCATAGAAGTATGACTCCAACACTGCCGTTGTATATGTAGAAGACAGTGTAGACCCGGCGTGAGAATGTGGCAGTTGTTTCCGAGAAATGCAGTACGTGCGCGCCAGAGTGATGAATAATAATGGTAAACAACTTGCCAACTACAATAATAGTTCTAACTTGCTCCATGTATCTTACGGGGTCAATCGTTCGTCGAGTGCACTGTATTGCAAGCTCAACTGTGATTACTTTTGGTAACGTTTCTCACGTAAAACTTATATTTTAATCGCCGAAGCATTGTTGGTAAGTACATGTTGATATTAAATTACTTCGTACCGTGAATAGACTACTTTCATGCTTCGAGAGAAAACACGATTTTTGAAACACGAAACATTCAATCATGCAGCCACACATCACAAGAGTCCTGAATATAAAGCTCGCAATTTGAACGTGTATCGCAAAAAATATCGTTGTGTTGTCTTTCTGGAGATGTGAAGGTAGTTTATTGGAAAATAATTTAATATCTATCATGGACTTGACAACAAGGTTACGACGATTGTATGAGAAATCATAGTTTACGGGTAGAGTTGAATCGGTTTGGTAACGGTCTTCTAGACTGGTCAGACTCGTTGATATGTCGATGGTCGGACTGCACTGACGTTGGGAGGGGGGGGGGGGGGGGGGGGGGCACGTAAATCATAATGGGAACCTGTAATTATTTTCTTTCACACTGACATTCCGCTGGACCCCGTACCTTCGAAGCTACTCATAATTTAAGTTTTAGTAATTGCAATCATTTTTCAAGTTACGATAATTGTTGACGCAATTCAAACTAAATAATTGTACTACTTACGTATTATCGCATGCCCTTCGACGTATTTTCAATGTCCTTGCTTCGCCTCTCTCCATTCCATGTCCCGCGTGTGTCCATCTCGATGTTAGTAATTTAGTTATAATTATAATCATCACCAGTCAAACATGAACCATCATCCTCATCATAATTATCATTGCCAATCATCCTCAGTTCATCATGCCCGTCTTTATCAAAATCATGCATGCCCCCTGCCATCATCATGTCCATCTTTATCAAAATCATGCATGCCCACTGCCATCATCATGTCCATCTTTATCAAAATCATGCATGCCCACTGCCATCCTCATATCAGACATACACATCATTTACATCCTCATATTTTTTTCCCGGGTTATCTAATTATTCCGTTCAGTTTCCCCCTTTTTTCTTGAACTTCCGATCAAGTAATATTATTTTACAAGCAATAAATGTCACTTTATAAATGTGTCTAATCTACAAAGTATAAAATTTATGTACACGAGGGGGGGGGGGGGGGGGGGGGGTCACGCTTAATGGGTACGAAAGTGTGTAATTTACACTTTTCATAACACAAGTCGGACCAAAATGTCTCCACTTTGTCATCGCCCTCTTTATGTCTTTATTCCGTCGTATATATATCTCCCATATCGCTACTCTTTCATGCCCATCTGTCATCTAGATCTCATGTCCGTCATCAGGATCCCTTTGATCTTTGTCTACATCGTCTGTAAATGGAAAAAAAGATATCAAATAAAACATGTTAGATTATTATTTACAAGTAGTCGCGTATTATGATTGGGGGATATTATATGTGATTTCCTCCGATCATATTACAACAGTAATTACATTACGGTTTTCCCGCGCGCGAGGACATAAAGCCACGTGCGTATGCACGGTGCTCGGCGACTCAGAGTGCCTAGGCCTCTATGCTGGGCGGCCAGCGCTACGGCGGGCCGCCGCCCGGCTTCACGGCCCGCTACCAAGATCGCGATTTCAGCGACGTGGAGTCTTACAGGTTCGTTTCATGCGGTAAATAACAGTTATAATGCAGATTAAATAAGATTAAGTTTCCCATCCAAAATTGTGCAGTCTAGATTACCAAAGTACAAATTTAGAGCCACTTTTTTGATGCACAAGCGACAGATATATTCATCTGATCTCTCGCCGGGACAACACAAACGATCGAGTTATATGTCCAATTTACTTCAGAAAACTGAGTAATTTCTGGACAGTCTGTAACCATTTCGCCGTAAAAATTGATAGCACATATATCGGCGTCAATATTTGTAATATTATTGGCATATAATAAGAGCAATGTAAGCCCCAAACACAGCAATTTGCCGACGTTTGTGATTTTGCGCGATTGCGTGATTTTACCGGGCCGGGTTCCGGTCCGGTCTGAAGACCGGAGAAAATTTTTCCGAACCATTCCGGTCCGGTTCCGATCCAGTTTTTGCTTCCGGGTCACAACATTAGCCGAAAGCCATAGTTTCATTGTCCTTTAAGCATAAGTAATTATTAGCTATATCATATCTATCAGGTTATCTTCTTTCCTGTATTAGGATATTGTATTGTACTGCCCTTTTTATTTGCTAACTTGTCACACTTGTAGACAAAACAAAAATTATAAACACCAAGTCCAGATTTAGAATAAATATTTATTTTATTATACATAATCTCCATTTCCAAACACAGTAGCAAATACAAAATGATTGAAACTTTCTGTTTTCTATATCAATGACATTCATTAATAATCAAAGTGATGAAGATACATACATTTGTAAAGTTATTATTGGCAATACAGGAAAATTAACTTTTTTTAAAAACATAAAAATGGTAATTTCCAAGCATTTTGAATCCTGCTAATATTTATGTGGCTACTGCAAGAATTTCAGCACTTGAGAACATATTATTTGAAAGGTTCAATGCCAAAAGGGCCATTTTGTTTGCTTTGAATTACCCAAATGTATATTTTCATTTCCAACTCCATAAGGAAACTATTTAATTGATTGCACTTTGCTGTTTTTGCATTTCCTTACAGATTCACAGAGAACCATTTGTGAGGTCCAGGGTGTGATTGTCATGCCTCCAAGATCCTTGTCTCTAAACCATGTTGATCTGCTCAAGAGTATGCCCCCTGACAGACTACATGAACACCCACTCATTGCGCTTCTCTTCAATTCATCATGTGGGTCATTCTCTGTGAAGCCCATTACAGTGAAACCTCATTATAATGAGCAACTTGGGACCATTGAATTTACCTCAGTAACTCACATATCTTGTTGTATCCAGGCTTTAAAATTACAAAACTACATAGAACCTGGACCTTTGAAATTACCTCACTTTGTTATAAAGAGGTTCCACTGCACCATACTTGCACAAAGAATGGGAGTGCATTGAAAATCTCAACATTCAGAGAAACATTGGCATCGTTTCAAATGGAAGTTCCTAAACTGGTGTGGAACCTGTCTTGCATTACTGTGCTATTTAGTGATGAGATGTCTGAATCATTGTAAAATATCCAATTTTTATAAAAATTCAACATGGAGCAGCCTTTTACCATCATAGACCCGATTCCATATGAATGGCATCCTCACTAAACGGAGGCACTAATGACAAAGCTATTCTTTGCATCATCATGTACATTTCTTCTAAAAGAATGATAACAATCATTGGACGTCTTACATATCTTGTTTCAATTCAGTTCTTGAATGTGTTTATTAAATGTTGTCATCCTCTGAGGACTAAAATAAAGATATCCTTTGGGATGTCAATGTTGCCAAACAATCTCCCCCTAATGCTTTCATCTCTTGCTCTAAAAGAGCAAACATTTAGGACCTCATTTCATCTGGGGCTGTCCCCTGAGCAATCATTAAAGTTTTTGTTTGTTTTAATGGTGTCATCTCTTGAGGACTGAGATGAAAGCATCCTTTGGGACGTCGATGTTGCCAAACTTCTTCATCTTCTTCTTCCCCTCCGCCTGACGTCTCAACAGCTTCATCTTCCTGGTGATGTCTCCTCCGTACTGGAAAAGAAAATAATGCACCACATCATGAATTTCTTATTAGAGAGAAATAATAAAAACAATTGTTTATTTCTAAAACATATCTTCTCCATACTGTTGAAAATTAAAAAATAAAATATCATTAGTTTATGTCTTCTCCGTACTGAAGAAAGAAAAATGCAACAAATCATGAATTTCTTATTTAAACAGATTTAGGAAATATATTATTTCTTATACATGTCTCCTCCATAATGGAGAAAATGAAAATATCAAAATTCATTAATTTATGTTTTCTCCGTACTGCAGAAAAAGAAATGCAGCAATTCATGAATTCCTTATCCAGGGCTCAAAATTAACAGAGGCCCGCTGGCCCAGGGCCAATCAAAAAATATATATATATTTTTCGGGCCATCTATCTTGTATTATACATTATCATTAATAAAAATGAAATTATATTCATGAGATAGAAATAGATGACATAAAACTTGTAGTACAAATAATTTATATATACATGTTTTTTTGTTCAACTAATTGTCATTTATGACAAAAAATATAGAGCAATTTACTGTTTAACAGTTACAGTGATGCAATGTAGTACTTAAAATAATGTATGAATTCAAAGATGAAAAATATGTCACTGAAATGTCAATGGAACAAATTTTCTTCAAAAGAATATTATATTTTGTACTGTTTCATTTAAATGTGTGTACTTGAAATAGAAATAATTTAGACGTTAAAACGCTGTTTCATAATTCAGCAATCAACTCACTGACTAATTTGAAATAATTGATCTTGTCTTTGATTATATTGTAGATTTGTTTTCTATAAGAAATATTTTGTGTATGTAGTATAATCATATATTGGTGGTTGGTCTTGTTTTTCATGAGTAATAAATATTTTATATAATACCACACATGCAGTATATGAGAGTCAAATTTCTTTTCCTGTGCAATGATTTTGTCTGGTTTTCTACTCCAAAACTTGCCTTAGTATGTTTGACCCGATAACAAAGAGATTTCAAAGGTTTATGAGGTGTAATAAGCATTGGTGCTTAGAAAAACATAAGTAGAAGTACTCACACATTTGTCATAAAAGTTTTTCCTGAGGGCCGTTTTCCCTGCGCAATATTTTTTTCAAAACTGATTAAAAACTAGCTTTGGATTGTTTGATCACCCCCATAATGAGCAATTTAAAATATTCATAGGATTGATAAGCACATTTGGCAAGAATGTTTTTCCTTACAGACTTGACATTGTCCTGTGCAATGATCTTGTCTGGATAACTACTTCAAAACTTGCCTTGGTATGGTTGACCTCCCCATTAACAAACGGTTGAAAAGATTTATGGGATGGAAAGAGCATATGAAAGTAGAAGTACTCACACATTTGGCAAGAACGTTCTTCCTAAGGGCCTTAAGTTGACGTTTTCCCGTACAATGATCTTTTCTGGATAACTACTTCAAAACTTGCCTTGGTACGTTAATAAGACAGTTGATAAGATTTCTGGAATGGAAAGAGCATTATGAAAGTAGAAGTACTCACACATTTGGCAAGAACGTTCTTTCTTAGAGCCTTGACGTTTTCCCGGGCAATGATCTTGCTGCCGATAGCTGCCTGGATGGCCACCTCAAAGAGTTGTCTGGGGATACTCTCCTTCAGCTTGGCAGCCACTGCCTTGCCTGACTCCCTCGCCTGGAATATGATGATAATGATCAAATTAGCTGCTACTGATGATGATCATGATGGTGGTAATATGATGATGATGATGATGAAAATGATGTTGATTATGGGACAATGTTTGTGGTGATGTTGGTGATGATAATCCTAATGTTGATGATAATCATGAGGAAGATGACGGTGGTGGTGGTGATGATGGCAGTTGTTTGAGCTGGTGGCGATGATGCTGGTGGTGATGGAGATGATGGTGATGATGATGACGATCGTGGTGAAGGTGATGATGTCGACAATGTTGATAAAGTGATTGTTGACAGAGTTGACAAGTGATGATTGTGGTAGTAATGTAAGGTGGTGGAAAGAGCTCACAAATATTTTGCTATTAATTAATAATTGTTTTGCACAACGAGACCCTTATTTATACGGGAAATGAAGGATACAGATGAGTATTCATTAGCATTGGTAAAGAGTGTTATGAGTAATTCCAGTAAAGTGATACAGCTTTGTAACAAATATTTATCATAGAATCAAGATCCAGTATATGTGACTAAATCATTTATAAACTACATGTAACATTCATCTAAGAGTATAGGAATTAGAAGTGGATCTCACCTTGTCCCGATGCACAACTGTTGCCAGCTCCTCAACCTCTCGCCCATTGAGGAGGATGCTCAGTTTGACCAGGTCAGCTGACTGGTAGCCACAGTCCTCATAGTCAAAACTGGGAAATAATCAATAATAATTATTCATAGTAATACTCTTGTTCTTACAAAGCCTATATTTGGCCCCACTTTTAATCATCACTAAAAAAGCAAAAACAACAAATTTAAGAAAATGTGAGATTATTATTCACATGGAGAGACAAATGTGATTTTGGCATTCTCCATAGACCCCTACTTGAGTGTTTTCAAGCCCAGTCCTGAATGGGTTAAAGATATCTCAGGCTAAGACATTAATTCATGTATGTGAATAACACTAGATGCCTTCATCATATCCACATTAATACATGTAGGTGAATAACACTATAATGACCTTCATCATAATGCTCCAAGACCCATTCGCCATAATTACAATAAATACATGGAACATTTTTGTCATAAAAAATTGATCCCACATCCCATTTCCCCCAAAATGCCATCAACATCCCATTACCAGAAGAATTTCATCATAATATTTGCTAATCTGATACACTACCCAAAAAAAAAAAAAATTATTAAAATATTCTGTTTACCTGGCATAGCCCGAGGAGATGGATTTGAGTTGATCAAAGAAGTCGACCACGACTTCATTGAGGGGCAGCCTGTACTTGAGCAGAACTCTCTTACTGTCGATGTATGTGTGGTCCTCCTGCTCTCCTCTTTTGCTCTACAACAAATACAAAATTATTAATTAGTTAAAATGTTGTTTTGATCTTTCATGAACAAGGTAGAAAACCATATTGTCAACTTTCTAGAGGAGACTGTATTTGAGCAGAACTCTCTGTCTATGTATGTGTACTCCTCCTGCTCTCCTCTTTTACTCTACAACAAATAGAAACAAATAGAAACAAATAATAAATAATCACATTAAAGGGTACCGCCACCCACAAATGATATTCTTATAAATGAAAGGTAACATCTTTAGTAGACCATTCCATCAACAAGTTCAGAAAAATATGTTTCCAGAAACAAAATATAATTGGAAAACGCATCACCATACTACAACATTTGTATATGGGTCTGCATGTACGAAGACTACTTTTGTGCAGAGCGAACGAATCGTCCGGGATTCTATTGTCTCCAAACGTACGCGTGAATAGGATTGGCGCACTCGCAAATGTTTGGCGAGTACGGAACCAGGAAGTAATAGTGGTTCCGTAAGTGGTGGTAATGAATTGCATTGTTTATGAATTACACAACCCTTTGCAAAATGTTGGGTATCTATTTGATATCACAAAAGGGTACCAAAACTTATAATTATGTGCTGTTCTTTGCCTGGTGGTCCCCTTTAAAGCTTCTTTTGATCATGTATAAATGAGGAAGACAACCACATTATCAACTTTCTAAAGGGTCAGCTTGTATTTGGTGAGAACTCTTTTGGTGTCAATATAACATATTATGTTTACTCCTGTTCGACACAAAAAATAGAAAAAACTATTTGAATTGGTTAAAAGATATGTTGGGTTTTCTCATCACTGAAGAAGACAACCATATTGCCAACTTTATAATAGAGGGTTAACTTTACAAAATTAATACATCACAATAAATGCCACAACCTTGCTAAGTGCCAGTCCCTGTATCTGCATGAATCTCAGGCAAAATACCACAATCAGAAATATGTGCCCTGTTTCATGAAAGAGTCTTATCTTCCTACGTACACAACCTTGGTATAACTTTGACATTTACTATCATACTTCCAATCGTGTCCTTTGTGATCGGAACAAATGACATCCGTATGTACGTAGATCAGTCACAGTCACATGACATGACTTAGCTAAGACCCTTCCATGAAATGGGCCCCAAATGTTGATAGATATTAGGGAGTATTAATGTGATAGAACCAAGCACTGGTGTAGATCTGTTTTAAGCAATATATTTTGTTCGGGGGTGTGGGGGGGGGGGGGGGGGGGGGTGGGGAGGGGGAATCTATTCATTCATCCCTCCCCCGCCCCCCCCCCTGAACAAATGAACTTTGCCCAGTGGGACCTACACCATTAAGAAGGCAAATGAGGTCTACTCACCATGCATAGACTGAGAATCTTGCTGACATGTTCATCAGGTGTAATGATTGTTCCTATGACCATTGGCTCTAGGTATTCATCAACTCGCTGGTAATCTGGAAACTGAATAAGAGACACAAAATTTATATTGATGTCACTCGGTCGCATTGCTAAACTTCATTTGGTAGGTGAAATATCTGGATTCATGCATGTATTTATGTATGCGTAATGGCCTGTTATTAAAAACGATTTTAGGCAAAAATAACTTTAAATATTGCATGAAAACAACATGTTTTTGCCTTAAAGGGGACCACCAGGCAAAGGACAACACATTATTATATGTTTTGGTACCGTTTTGTGATATCAAATAGATACCCAACATTTTACAAAGGGTTGTGTAATTCATAAACAAAGCAATTAATTTCCACCACTTACGGAACCACTGCTATTTCCTGGTTCCACACGGGTCAATCATTTGCGAGTGCGCCAATGCTTTCACGCGTCCGTCAATAGAATCCCGGATGATTCGTTCGCTCTGCATGGAGCGCTCTGGCTCTGCACGCATATAGTCTACGCAATTCAGACCGCATGAACGCATGGTTAAGAATGGTGATGCGTTTTCCAATTATATATTTTTTTCTGAAAACATATTTGTGTGAACTTGTTGAAGGAATGGAATACTAAAGATGTTACCTTTCTATAATAAGAATATTATTTTTGGGTGGTGGTACCCTTTAATTTCACTCATATCTCACCTTAAAACTCGTCAGTTGGCCATGAATTTGTCAGATTATTTTTTGATAATTAAACTAGATGGATCTTCGACTGCTCGCAGTCGAAAATGATGCCTCCGCCATTGCGTGATTTATATCAAGCCCAAATTAACATGCACTGAATTAATTGTTCAACTCAATTTTAATAGTAATCTGTCTACCAGATCTGATATATATCGCAATTATGAGCTATTTTTGCATAAATATGAGACGTGACCTTGACCTTTGACCTAATGACCCCAAAATCTTATAAGTTTATTAGCTCCCCAAGATACAAATAGGTACCAAGTTTGATGGTTATTTGTCAACTGGTTCTTGAGATATTGTAATTACAAGCTATTTTGGTATAATGAGTCATGTGACCTTGACCTTTGAGCTCATGACCCCCAAATCTGATGGCTACAATGGCTTCCTAGGATACATTCAGGTTTGTATTTGATTGAAATCTGACATTCAGTTCTTGAGATTTTGCAATTACAAGCTAATTTAGCATATATAGTGTGCCCTGCGACCTTTGACCTTTAACCTCATGACCCGAAAATCTAACCAGTCATTTGTCACCTCAAGATACATACATGTACCAAGTATGGTGCAAATCCATTAATCACTTCTTAAGATAATGCGATCACAAGCTATTTTTGTATATATAATGAGTCCTGTGACCTTTGACCTCATTACCCCAAAATATAATCAGTTCATTGGCACCCCACGATACATACATGAACCAAGTTTGGTGAGAATCCGCCAATCGGTTCTTGAGATAACGCGATCAAGAGAACGGGACGTACGGACGGATGGACGGACAACCCGAAAAAAAAAATGCCTCCGGCTACTTCGTTGCCGAGGCATAAAAATAACTGTCACATAATAATTATGTCCATCCAACTATTAAATATTTCATGACAATTAAGTTATGAAGAAACTGTAATGATAATCAACAATACAAACTTACATGCATACATACAATATTCAATTACAATGAAATCAGAGTCACAATCATATTGTCTTTGGAGTTCACACAATCCCACACTCTTGATATACACAATTTACTCACACTGCTAAAAAAACTTTTGAATAATTTACTCCTTTACAATTTAGGTCTCTAAGGAAAGAAACATTTAAAACAAAGTTAAAATCCTATCTTTTTTAAACTGTTATTTTGTGTGATGCACAGTAGAATAAAATTGTATTGAAATAGCATCTGCATTATTATCATAATTACTTACCACTGAAGGGTTGTAGACAGTAATCTCCTCCTCATCCCCATACTCCTGCTTGTTGGCCTTGGTGTCCTTGAGGATTGCTTTGAAAGGCACGCTTGGAACTGTGATGATGACGTTAGCGTTGTGTTCCTGCTCTAGTCTCTGGTTGAACACCTCCATGTGGAGTAGGCCTAGGAACCCCAGCCTCCAGCCCTGGCCCAGAGCAGGACTAAATAGGAACAGAAGACCAAACATATTACAGTCTTAACACCCACCTGACTATAGCAACCAACCTGCCCATAGTGGCCACCAAAAGAGTTCTCCTGAAAAACAATGTTATGGAACCTGTCCAATGTCCATAGAGGTGATCTGGTTACAGTGGCCACTTTTCTTGTATCCCTTGGGTGGTCACTTTACACAGGTTTGACTTCAATTAGTGCATGTATAATGGGACCCAATTTAACTCAATAGGTATACATCTATCATTATCAATTAAAAACAATCAAGAAGATCAATAAACAAATTGGCCGATGGCTAGAACATAACCACGAAGTTTTAACACAAGATAGCAATTCCTCAGTGACTATGTTATTTCCTTTATATTTCCATTCAGATGTTTAATGGTGAACTGCCCCTGAATGTGGAATAACACCTATCGCTAAAAAATGTCTATATTTCTTTGGTAATTGACAACTTGGTAACAGTTTTCAGATACACATTTAGTTTTCTGGTGTGTGAAGATCTTATAGCTTAATACTCTGAGAGTTAAATTGTTTTTGCCTACAATTTTTCAGAAACAATAACATCTATTCCTACCGTTACCATGAATCTGTAATAACCTATTAAAAGCTAAGTCAAGCCCCCACACTAACTTGTTTCTTCTTGCCCATTTGGGCAAGTAAAATCATGAACTTTCAAATTGACTTGCCCGAACAAAAAATGTACTTGCCCCCTCCAAAAAAAAAACCAATGTGCAACAAAGAACAATTTATTGCCCTAGGTAGTTCTATTTCCTAGGTAAATGACTTGCTGATTTCCAGAAAAGATTTACAAGTAAAGGAATTACACTTTTCTTATGTAGTTGACCAGAAATGTTAGTTGCCTGATCACGCAAGCAAACTAGACAATTTACAAAATTTTACTTGCCTGACACCAATTTTTACTTTCCCCAGGCAAGCAGGCAAGCGCTAGAGTTTGAGCCGTGGCTAAGTACTGAGAAGGGCTATATCCTTTGCTTACCTACTGTCTCTGCTCACTGATACACTACTGTCGTTGAGTGTGAGTCTCTCTATGGCTGATCTCAGGGCAAGGTATTCAGACTGGTCTATAGGGTAGAGCCCGGCAAACACCTGAACATTGAAACATAAACAAGAACGAAAAGAAAAACATAATTGATTTTAAGCCCATTTGATTTTTGTTACTTATTTAATCCTGCGATTTAAAGTGCGAGTCGCTCAGACCTGATAGCTAGGTAGTCAGACAGGAATACTCGATAATTTTGAGCAAATAAGCAAAGAAAATTGGGCTTCCCAGGGTTCAAATCCTGGCCAAGCTAAATTTGGTGACAAGAGAAATGGTAACAATTGTGGGCTTAGGGCAATTTAGCCCCCCAAATGACCCGAAATATGACACAAAAAGTTCTCTGTAAAAAGAATTTCCAGAGCGTTTATCTGATGAAGGGAGCTTGAAAAGGAGCCCCCCCCCCCCCCAAAAAAAAAAATAAATAAATAAAAATTAAAAAAAATTAAAAAAAATTAAAAAAATAAAAATTAGTTTTAACCTGAGATAATCTTAATGAGAGTCGTATACAGCCTAGCTTTCGATCCTAGCAGAATCTTCGTCAGGGCACAAATGACAGTTACTACAGAAAAAACACAGAATATATACCAACATAAACACATGTATGAAAGGGGGGCTGGAAAGAGGAAAGGAGGCGGAGACACAAAACAATGAAAGCAACTGTGAGTGGGTGAGTGTCAGGACTGCTGGACCAATCAGGTCAAACAGGCATGGGTGGGTTCTTAAGTGGCTGCAGTCAAAGAAAATGTGATGAGAGTGTAAGGCTTAGAGAAGAACAGAGGTAGGGAGGATCAAAGAAATAAATCAAGAAATGGAAAGAGACATGTGAACAAAAGACAGTTGATGAGGTGTGGGAGTGCACACTGGGGCACTGAGAGGGGGAGAACAATAGAGGGGATTATGAGAGTAGGGGATGGGAGCGAGAGGATTAGGACAAAGAAAGTGAAGTGAAGTGTGTTGCAGGATCGGATGAATAGGAGGGCGAGTTCAAAGGAGAGAGTGGAAAGGATGAGGACCCAGTGGGTGATGATATGTAGGGAAGCAACATAGACAAATGAATGGGACAGGGACTGTAAAAGAAGCCATTTAGGCTTATATATTTATATATATAAGCCTAAATCACATTTTCTTTGACTGCAGCCACTTAAGGACCCACCCATGCCTGTTTGACCTGATTGGTCAAGCAGTCCTGACACTCACCCACTCACAGTTGCTTTCATTGTTTTGTGTCTCCGCCTCCTTTCCTCTTTCCAGCCCCCCTTCCATACATGTGTTTATGTTGGTATATATTCTGTGTTTTTTCTGTAGTAACTGTCATTTGTGCCCTGACGAAGATTCTGCTAGGATCGAAAGCTAGGCTGTATACGACTCTCATTTTACCACATTGGCGATTTTTTAGTAGACAAGCAGTTTTCAGCAGTTTTTTCCATATTCTGAGATAATCTTACTGACCATAGGTTTAGCTGCCTTGAAGCCTGGCAGAGGTTCTACTGGGTGCTGTGGGTGGTAGAATGTATCCCCCATGTGTGCTTCCTTGATGTTGTATATGCCTGGTACCATGTACCCCACCTGACCTGCATACCTATAGTGATGAATAAAGATAATAAGAATGTTATGTCCGGAATCTAAAAAGACTAAAGTAATGATGAGCAACCAGCTACAAGACCATACAATTGCAGTTGATGGCATGACAATTGAGAAGGTGGATAGTTACATATACCTCGGTAAAAACATCACTCTTGAAAATGAAACAGCAGGAGAAGTGCGACGAAGAATACAGCTAGCTTGGGTGAAATTTGGGAAACTCAGCATTATACTCCGAGATGAGAATCTTCCAATCTCCCTCAAAAGACAAATTTGCAATCAATGCATAATTCCGGTACTATCCTACGGGGCAGAGACTTGGGCAACAACTAAGAAATTGGAAAAAGAAGCTTAGAGTCACAGAAAGAGCAATGGAGAGGATTATGGTAGGAGTTACAAGAAGAGACAAGGTCAGAAATGAAAACAAATGCCAGGGATATCATACAGAAAATAAAAACAAAGAAATGGAGATGGGCAGGCCACCTTGCAAGACGTAAAGATAATAGATGGACACATAATATAACTAACTGGACACCAATAACACAAACCAGACGAAGAGGCAGACAGAGTAGACGTTGGATGGATGACATCAAAGAATTTGGGGGTGTTACATGGATGCGACTAGCACAAGATAGAAGAAGATGGAATGGTGATGAAGAGGCCTTCCTTCTGCAGTGGAGAGACATAGGCTAGATAGATAGATAGATGTCCGAAAAAGCACAATTTTCAAAATAAGTCAATAGAGTATTAAAACTACTGCAAAAAGACAATTGTCAATAATTTCTTAGGGGGGAAATTCACATTTATTTCTATTTACTTTATTTATTCATTCTCCACTTATGGGATGGATTGCCATTGTACATGGTATGTAAAGCTACAAGCTGTTTTTCAAAGGGAATCAATGTGATTCCTAGAATGAAATTTCCCTGCAACGACAAATATTTCTCAACTCTCAAGATTATGTCATAACTTTAAATGCTAGGTAGCTCATAACAAGCATGTTAACCCAATATTATGTCACATGCTAGTAACAATGAGGAAGTATGATCATTGGATCATTAGCACAGTGTGATTCAGGGTGAAAGGACTGGGAACAAACACATATTTAGTTCAAATACAGAGAGATGTCACCCAAATCTAACAGGATTTAAACCCAATCAGAAACTGATTTTGATATAACATGTATTTTCCATAGACCCAAGCTTTAGTATTTTCGGGACAAGCCCTGAATGGTTTAGTATCCTGTAATAAACATATATCTGTAGTTGGTTTTGCGCTGGATGCATTACTCCTAGTTCCTGGACTTCATAGGTCTTTTTATAGCCTTCTAATAAACATCTCAAGTTCAACATGAATGAATAACATTGTTTTACTCACAGCTGTGTAGTTGGTGTTGGCTCTGGGTGCATAACACCCAGTTCCTGGATCTCATAGAATATCATGAGGACTTCATCCTATTTTACCAAATATCTCAACATCCAAAATTCTGAACAAAAGTTCAAAGTTCAAAGTTAACTATTAAATATGATGAAATATGAAAGTGTTTTACTCACAGCTCTGTAGTTGGTGTTGGCTCTGGGTGCATTACTCCCAGTTCTTGGACCTCATAGGTCTTCCTGGAGTGCTGCGAGGCCACCTTGTCCCCTTTCCTCAGGACACCGTCAAACACGGCCATGTTGATGTAGGCCCCTCTGTACTGGTTGTACCAGGAGTCTAGCAGGAGCACCTTTAGAGGGTTTTCCGGGTGGGCAGATGGTCTGCAAATAAATATAGCGCAAATTTGTTTGTTTGTTTTTCTTCATGTTTCTAATATTTTATTCATTACATTATATATCCTTCTTCTGCAGAAAACTGCCAAACACAACCAACTTGATGTAGGCACCCATGTACAGGTTGTACCAGGAATCTAGCAGGAGCACTTTTAGAGGGTCCATTGGGGTGGTGGGCAGTTGGTCTGCAAATAAACGTAGCAAGGAATGGTTTGATGCATCAAATATGAAGTCTTCTCAAACAAAACATTGCGTTTTTGTATAACACAATTAAATCTAGAAATAAGATAAACTTTTGTAATCTAAAAGTTGTTTCTGTTGAAGTAATACTAATTACTATACCCATAATTATGAAGTAATACATCAATCCCATGTATTTTAAATGACCATTCCTGACCTGGTTTCAATTAATAAGTATCATTAATGTATAACAAAAAGAACTTGCATTACTAGAACTTACGGTGGCACTCTTTCTATGACAGCAGGCAACACTTGGTCTATTCCCGTTCCGACTTTGGCCGAGATAGAAATGATCTCATCTTGCTTGATATCAAACAGTGTATCAAGCTGCTTGCTCACTCCTTCTGGATCAGCAAACTTCAGATCAATCTGAAATTAAATGACTTAGTAACTTACATAGCTAACATGGAATATTTGCAGTAGAAACAAATTTGTTTTATAAACATTTTTTGCTGTGCATTATATTGCAAATGAAATCCTGATAGTGTGATACACAACAATTTTTAAGCAAGCAGCAAAAAATGTTTAAGTTAAACAATCAAACTCTCATACTAAATAATAATGCCCGGCACAATGCATACACAGCATACGCGGGAGGTGACAGGATATACGTCAAGTTTAGCAAGACATATCATTTATTTCATATTGTACAGTGGTCCAACACAGACATACACATGACTGTGAAAGGGTATTCAATATTTTCTGAAAGTTCATATTACCTTATTTATGACAGGAATAATTGTGAGGTCTGCTTCAAAGGCCAAGTAGAAGTTTGCCACAGTTTGAGCTTGCACACCCTGATTGGCATCAACCAGTAATAAGACTCCTTGACATGCTGCTAAGGATCGTGACACCTCGTAGTTGAAATCAACATGACCCTGCAGAACAAAAAGAAACATGAAGTTGACATGCTGATATCAGTCCCTGTCTCAGAGACACATTGATGTGTCTAGAAGCTGCAGACCAATATTGCACTCTTTGTTTTTACTTGATGTTCAAACACCTCATTTTGGTCAAGTTTTCAATCAGACTTGTGCTGTAACAGGTTGATATCTTTCAACTAAAAGAGGATAATAAATTCATGATACACAGATTCAGAAAACATAGAAATAAGCCTACAATTGCTTTGTCCTTGCATCATTTGAATCCTGTATCACTGTGAACTTTCAAATTTCACTAAACTGATGTATTAGATCTGTTATCCTTGTGGTTCATAAAATGTTTTACTGACTTTGGGGATACCTTTAATAAAATACTTACAGGTGTGTCAACTAGATTGAGTAGGTATTTTTCTCATGTTCACTTTTACATTGACATGGACGCAGTCTGAGATTTGACCAAGACCATTCTCCGCTCGCTATTTCTAACTTTCCTTACAGCCATATACTTTATCCCTGATTATAGAAATATAACTGCTTAATTAATTCAATGCTCAGCTAATTACTTACCGGTGTGTCGATTAGATTGAGTAGGTATTTGTCTCCCTTGTACCGGTAGATCATGGATGCAGTCTGTGCTTTGACTGTGATGCCCCTCTCTCTCTCCACCTGTAGCTTGTCAAGCACCTGTTTGTTGTCTGTTCGGTTGGAGATGGTGCCTGCAGGACGGGACAATAAACACAAAATCATAGTTCAAAAATATAATACAGTCAAATCCAAGGGAGACAGAAAGATGTTCTTTATAAGCAGGTGGTCTCTATAGACAGGTTCATATATAAATGTAAACTGCTTCCTAGAGAGTCAAGATAAATGGTCCCAATAGACAGGTAGCCTTTATATACAGGTGGTTGCTGAGGCAGGTTTAACTGTACAAATTAAAGTCGACAAACTTCCCCTGCCATAACTAATTCTATAGCTCCACATACATGTATATTTATGGCGACATACTTTTTTTTAATTTTTCACACAATCTGTCTTAAATTCCTGCATTCTTAATCCTCAGCCCATTTTTTCTCATGTAAAATAATTTTCTTTCAATTCTTGATAGCCCAAAACAAAAAGCTATCAAAAACTGACTGGCCCAAAATTATAATTTCAAATTTGTTTTTAAACTGTCAACTATTCAAATGTAAACTGCGATTATAATTGAAGCTTGACATTCGTATTATAATTGAAGCTTGACATTCGTAAAAGAATGCAAGATTGTTCAGAATAAGAATCTAGTTGCCCGATCAGAATGGGAAAATTTGGCTTTTAAAATTATCAATTTTTACTGGCCTGACATCAGTTTTTACTGGCCCTGTGACACCAGGCAAGTGCCATGCTAGTGATAAGCCCTGGCTTTAGATCATACATACCTGTCAGCTCCAGCAATCTGTCCGCCAGTGTGCTCTTGCCGTGGTCGACATGAGCGATGATGCTGAAATTCCTGATATTCTTTACTGGGAACTGAGACATGTCCAGTTTATCCACATCCTGATTGGAGTTCAAGAGAATAGAAAACAAATTCATTAGGGTCACGCCGTGTTACATCACCAAATCACCCATGATTTTACATCGTAATTTGCTCAAATTTGGTGTTTGAAATAATTAAAGCCTTGCAAAGCCGGCTTTATTCCAAATTTTAGCCCGGTCGTTGGAAAGGTTTCACGCTACAGTGAATCCTTTGTTGGTAGTTTGAGTTGGATGAAAATTGGCATTTCCAGCAAATTTAAAGTGATTGTTTCTTTTCATTCAGGGAGACAATTCGGGTACAAACTTCTTCTTCTTCTTCTTCCGGTACTGTGCAGAACCTCCAAGGAGTATACTCGCGCTGAAATCATTGATAAACTATTTTTGTTTCTGATGGCACGTCAAAGTAGTTATAAAGTGCCATTGTTTGCATCTGAACATTTATATTGCTTGAAAACTAAACAAAGAAAAACATTTCTGAATAAATTGTTGTGGGAGTCACTTTGGTGTAAATGTGCTGCGCTGATGGCTCATCTTACGAGGGCACTGCCCGTTGTATAGAGGCGTGATCTTAGGCTCGGCGGCGACCCAGCTCATGGGGGTACTCAACCATATCCCCAAGAGTGCAAGTGCTCTGACGCATGAGCGGTTTGTGGTGCTAGCGAGCGGTATCTTTGGGAATACATACCGCGAGCGCGCGCTATTCAAACTGCGTAAGGTAGAGGCGCACTTCGGGAATGCCAGATCATCCTCGGGGTGCGTGGAGTGTGGAGGTGCCGCAGCATCGTCTCTCCACGGCACGTGGTTGGGGCTGGTATTGGAGTCGGCATGGTGGAGGTCGTCGCGCCGTGGCACAGGTGTTAGTACACCAGCCACAAATCCATAAGTGCTCTAGAAAAAAATTCGACGGCATTTTTTGTTAATGGCTGGCATCCATGCTTAAATTATTCCTTAAATACTCAGGATTCCGATTAGGCCGGATGCCAAGCCTAATTTTGACCCAAAAATTGTGTTTTTAACCAAAAATCATCAGAATGTCAAAATTTGCTTATTTTCCTTTTTTGCATGATTCTTAAAGAGATTTTTGAGGTGTATCAGATGATATTAATTATGTAACCAATATAGAGATATAACTGTAGTAAACATGAGATTAACATTGTTCTTATACACGTAGGTGAATGGCAAATTAGAATACAAAACTGTGATTTTCTCACAAATAATTGGTGTCAAACAATTAATGTATTTCAAAGTTTTTTTACTAAAAGAACTTGACATCTTATTACATTCTTTTCAGCCACCTTGGTTAAAGTTATTCTGCTCATTCTGTTAAGAACAAGAATGGTCAAAGTACAACACCCAATTAATTTTTATTCCCCAAATAAGTGAAGATGGACGCAAATACTACAATACTAAATTCTCTAGATCTGGGGGAATTTCCCTTCTTGGTGTACACACGGTACCAGTACGGTATACCCTGTGTACAATCTGAATGAGAAGCGACGCCGGCCGTGGAGCGACGTAAAGTTAATGGCGATTGCATCACATCAACATAAAAACCTTGTGCTAAAATGTGAGTATCTATGTCTGATATTTAATTATATATTAAAATATATATGTTTTTGGCAGGATCATGGTTCAGTGCACATCATATGTATGTCCATTTAATCTGTCTTTGTCGGGGATAAAATAAATATGGCTAATCCAACCCCGCTCGTGTAAGTTTCACTACTCGCGATACAGTGCAAATACATTGTCCACTGCGCTACCAGCGCAGTGGGCCAGGCCCGGCTGCCGAAGTTTTGAAATTCCGCTCACACGGGTCACCGAGCCAAGGGATCTAGATTTTAGTCCTAGTCCTAGACCGAGCTAAGCTGCATACATTTAGGATCTACTAGAGACTAGGTCTAACTTTATAATATAGTAACTGTGCAAAACTACCACAAATTGAGTTAGATCTCATTCTATGTTAGGCGATTTGTGTATAAAACTACAAGTTATGTAGTATTTTGACCTTATTTCATGATATGCCATGACCTGTTTATTTAACGCGGTGAGTCACAGTTTACACAACTTTACATACCGTCATACAGTTATATTCATTAAACTTCAATATTAAAATTGTTTAGTGATTAGGTTAAAGGGTTATACCACTCATCAGATGCTGAGATTTTAATCGTTAGTATCATTTGTTATTCGGTATATACTAGTATTAGTTATTTGCCAAGCGATTTTGGTTGAATATCTTTAGCTGTTTCTGAACCGATTTTGATCAAACAAAGTTCATTCTATCTCTACAACTTTGTGCTTATTCAAACTGTCAACTTAAGAGTTTTCATTACCTCACAACAAAAATATTCATTGAAACGCCCTCTAAACCAAAACTGAACTATCCCATTACTACTTTTGTTCACTACAGTACAAGGACTTACGAGCCAGAAGGACCGAAAGCAAAAGCTAATCAACGAAAAGGAAGATGAGACTGAAAAGACAAAGACTTTCCAAACTCGGGTCAAGGTACGATGACGACGGTGATGATGATGATGGTGGACTTGTGGTGATGATGACGATGATGTTGATGATGATGGTGGTGATGATGATAAGGATGATGATGTTGTTGATAATGATAGGGGGGGGGGGGGGTGATAATGAGGATAAGGATGATGATGTTAATGATGGTGGTGATGATGATAATGGTGGTGGTGATGATGTTGATAATGATGATGTTGGTGGTAGTGATGATGATGATGATGATAGTGGTGGTAATAATGATGATGATTATAAGGATGATGATGCTGATGATGATGATGATGATAGTGGTGTTGAGGATTAAGGATAAGGATGATGATGTTGATGATGATGATGATGATGGTGGTGATGATGATGATGATGATGATGATGATGATGATGATGATGATAGTGGTGTTGAGGATGAGGATATAAGGATGATGATGAGGATATTGATGATGTTGATAATGATGGTGGTAGTAGTGATGATGATGATGATCATAGTGGTAATGATGATGAGGATTATGAGAATAAGGATGATGATGATGATGATGGTGGTGATGATGATGATGCTAGTGGTGTTGAGGATGAGGATATAAGGATGATGATGATGATGAGGATATTGATGATGTTGATAATGATGATGGTAGTGGTGATGATGGTGGTGGTGAAGATGGTGGTGATGATAAGGATGATGATGATGATGAGGATATAAGGATGATGGTGGTGGTGATGATGATGGTGGTGGTGAAGATATAAGGATGATGAGGATATTGATGATGGTGGTGGTGATGATGAGGATAATGATGTTGGTGGTGGTGATGAGGATGATGATTTTGTTGATGGCTGTGGTGATGATGGTGAGGATGTTGATGATGATGGAGTTAGTGATGGAGGTGGTGATGATGATGATGATGTTGATGATTATGGTGGAGTTAGTGATGGAGGTGGTGATGATGATTATGATGATGAGCATGATGATGATGAGGATGATGATAATGTTGATAATAATGATGATAGTGGTGGTGATGATATAAGGAAGATGATGAGGATGTTGATCATTTTGATGATGATGTTAATGATGATGATGGTGGTGGTGATGATGATGATGATTTTGATGATGATGTTGATGATTATGGTGGAGTTAGTTATGGAGGTGGTGATGATGATGATGATGATTTTGATGATTATGGTGGTGGTGGTGATGATGGTGGTAATGATGATGAGGATGTTGATAATGATGATGTTGATGATGATGATGGAGTTAGTGATGGAGTTGGTGATGATGATGATGATGATTTTGATGAATATGGTGGTGGTGATGATGGTGGTGATGATGATTATGATGATGAGCATGATGATATAAGGATGATGATGAGGATGATGATAATGTTGATAATGATGATGATAGTGGTGGTGATGATATAAGGATGTTGATCATGTTGATGATGATGTTAATTATTATGATGATGGTGTTAGTGATGGTGGTGGTGATGATGATGATGTTGATGATTATGGTGGTGGTGATGATGATGAGGATGATGAGGATATAAGGATGATGATGGGGGATGATGATAATGTTGATAATGATGATAATGATAGTGGTGGTGCTGATATAAGGATGATGATGATGATGATGATGTTGATGATGATGATGATGATATAAGGATGGTGAGGATGATGATGATATTGATGATGATATAAGGATGATGATGATGTTGATAATGATGATGTTGATGATATTGGTGGTGGTGATGATGATGAGGATGATGATATTCTAAATGACAATTTCTTTTTTTATAATTCCGTACTTTAACTTCTATTTCCTCAAGTCATCATATTCTATGTATGTTTTATGTTTCCTATATCACCAGAATATAAGCTGACCGGCGTTTTCAGCCTGAGCCAAATGGTGCATCCATGCCTTCAGATTAAGACTTGGGATATTCATTCATTGGAAGGTAAGCTCACAAAGATAACAGTTGTGTTGAGTAATATAGGGCATGTAGGAATGGACCACAGGTTTGATAGTATTGATTTCCATGTGTATATCATCTTTAAATATATTGACCACTTCATGGATTTAAAGAGAATTTAAACATAGTACTGTTCAATAGTACTTGTATACACTCCAAGAAAACTACCTCGAGGAAGAAGTATCGCCAGGTCAGCACAGAATGTTACTTTATAGAAATTTTCTCATCAAATAAGCAATTAAATTGCTCACTATTTAATGATTATGTTTTGAAAGTTTTAGTCTCAGGACTTTGACCAATGTAGAAAAAAAAAATGGTTTATTATATTTATTCTTATTTCTATTTTCTTCTTCGTTGTCTTCTTGTGTATGTATTATTGTTAAATTGTAAGTGTTTTAAATATTACTATCATCAATATTTGTTTCGATGAACAGATTGGAAGCTTTCGAGATTTGATGGAGATGCATTCTGATCAAATGATGGACAGATATGATGAGCAATGACAGGGTGTTATAGAAAGCTGGAGAAGAGCGGAAACTGATTGGATCATACGGAAATGAGTGGCACACAGCATTAGACACAACAAAACTGCTATGAAGAATTATAGGGAAGAGAACATGAGGAAGGAAACGCAGCATAATGTTGGACACTGATGGTCCATATAGAGACTTCAAGAGAAAAGCCATGACTAGAGAGATTTGATGGCTCTTAGGCAAAATACTTACATATAACTACTCGGACAGAGGTTGTTTTTCTTTTTTTAAGAAGATTGACATTTTCCAGGCAAAGAGAGGCCATTGATTGCAGCACTTAAAGGAGTAATAATAATGATAATATGAAAAATGTATATAGCAGTCAATGCAAACAAGCCTATAAGCGCTTTAGAAAAGAAAATTAGAGTATATGAAGTAAAGAAGTAGAGAGAGATGATTATAAAACATCGTAAATGTGATCGGGGTTGAAGGTGGTTTCATGACTGCTACAGTGGTAAGTTCACAGCAGAGAGAGTTAGATTGTGTTCTTCCTCAGGGTGATGTCGGGAATGGCAAATATAACCATTATCATGGAGTATATCAGGGTCTTGCGCCAGTTGTGAGGTACAACCCTCTTAGTATACTGTTAGAGACTGTGGTAGTACTTTTGTATTTTGTAAATTGAAATGCAGCACTGCTTTATGCACTTGATTAAGAGAGAAAAAAAATATGCAAATTTGATAATGGGTACGATGCAACTTTTTAAACCCCTCTTATTTGATGGAAATGATAGTAGTCCTAAGACATGAAATGTCTGACTGTAAGTAAGTATACCCCGAATTACGTTAGTCTGGTCAGGCTATTTGAGCTGCAATACTGTTACACACTAAGATATTCATTTGACACATTAAGGGTGCAAAACGCTTTCTTAATTGTTGGACCTTTATGGGTGATGTGTTGCATTATATGGGGTTCACAAATGCACCATTAGGGTGCAAATGCCAATTTGGGTTCCAGAAGTGCACCCTAAATGGTGGTGCTATTGTATTTGTAGTGTCATTCTTATTGTGCCCTTATATCTGAATTTGTATTGTAAGATAAAGGTCTTCATTTTGTTTTCTTGTGACTCTGTTTCAGGTAATTAAATCATTACAGTACTATGGATACCTATTAAAATGATGTCAAATACTTTGACCTCATGAAATGATAATATTAAAGGGATCTAGTTAACGCTGTCCACGTCTACACACCTTACTTAGAACTAGTGGTTCTCTCATGAAAATGATCAATGAATGTTTGTTCTGCAGTTAAGAATGAGGTTATTTATACGTCCATACGCTTGTGATTAAGATATTGGCACTCTATCATCTTCACATTTTGTTAACACATTTACTGAATTATAGGTAATTAAATGGGACATGCACTGACAATAGTCTCTGTTTCACTGAGCTGACCTTCACAAAAAAAATAATGTCCATCATTGTTCATCTAGTTCATTAATATTTCATGACAAAAGCGTTTCAAATGCCAGTAACAAGTATGCATTTAATTATGTGTGTCAAAAAAGAGTATGATCTTACATGTGATTGGAATCATCTTTTGCATGACATGTGTTTTAAGCTTTAAAATGGAGATCCAACTTGCTCACTTGCTAATTTTGTTGGACTTTTTGTGATTTGTATGATGGAAGTATAATTATGGTTACGTATGCACTTCATTATAGGTAAGTTTGGAGTGAAATAGACTAATATATATTTGAAACAGAAAGATAACTAACATTTAGAAAATGATTGAGTGCATGTCGCAAACACATGTTTCATATAAAGTAATACAATTGATAATGTATGTTTCCATTGCTTTGATTTTCACGAAATATTCATGTAGCATTGATTCCTTGTGTCAAAGTTGGCATTTTCCGGTTTTATATTTATTTAATTATATCATGACTCAATTATGAGCATTGCCTTATCATGTGTTAGAACTACATTTCGGATTTACATCATGACTTTGACTTCAGGAAATGCATATGTCTTCAAAACCTTTAGTTGATTTTAATATTAATAATTGTTTTAATAATATTAATAATTGTACCATCTTTAAACGCATCTTTAAACTTCAATTGTTCACTAATTATTGAGTATCGATGTTGTGTTTTTGTTGGTGTTGTCTTTTGTACTTGTTATTGTTAAATGTTTAGGTTATGTTTCTTTTTAATAGTGCAATTTAGATTCATAAGTAAAACCTCAATTTGTGAGGGTTGTATGATTTCCATGCTTAAAATAATGTATACAAATAATTTCCTTTGATTTGATTTTGATTTTGTTTACATAGGTTTGCCGTTAACAAGCACTTTGCTTCTACGGCAAATACCTGTCAATTTTTACACTGTACCGTTTTTATTATTGTATTTTACCTGAAATAAATGAATAAATGAAATGAAAAATGAAATGAAATTATACATTTATGGTTTCCACTCTATGTCATGTATTTTGATAGCATTTTCTTCAATATAACCACTTTAGAATGAATGTCACTGGGTTTGAATACATTTATTTTTGGACTCATTAATGTACCCCTAATGCCTAATCCTAAAACTGGGATATTTTGCCTAAACTTGCAATTACTTGGCAAGCATCCATACACTGTAAACTTGAATAACAATACTCATATCGTACTTTGGCGAGATATTTGGTATACACAAACATAATAGAAGCTGGAGCTCATTATTTCCTCTCTGGATGACTCGTTCATAAATTTGGCAGTCATGTTAATTCTATTTACCTATATTGAATGGGGTAAAATACATTTGGTGATTGTAGGTAAGTAACCTGGTTTGAATTCTTTGAAAGGTAATGTGGTCATGGGAAATAGAATAAAGAAAACAAATACTTAATATAAGCATTCCTGTATAATGGTGACTTTTATTTTGGAATGAATTTGGGTGGGTCAGTGTGTTTGTGTCAGCGTGTGTGTCTGCGTGCGTGTGTGCATGGTTTTCGCATATTCATTGTACAATTACAATGATATATTCGCCACTACATGCCAGTATTTGATAAACCAGCCTGCATAGACGGTTCATAATCAAAATTGTTATAATGTAGACACATTGATTTTGTTTATGTTTTATTGTGTGTGTGCGCACACGTTTGTTGCATATTTGGGTGTCTTTATTTATTATTTTATTTAACATATCGATATCAGAAAAACCTGCTGCATTGATAACGAACTCTATTCTACATAAAAATGCATAACCAATCAACATGATTACCATGTAACACCATGTAACCTTAGACCAATCAGATTGATTTCACAACAATCTTTTTGAAAGTGATATTGGGGGAATATTGGTTGCTATGGAAACTAATTTAATTTAATCAATGAATAGTACATTGTATGAAATAATCATGTTATATTTCACACGATTATTTGTGAAAAAGAGTTGTTAGACACATACTCGACAGAAGGATTCGTTTGAATTAATACCAACGGTTAACACACATCATAATGTAACATGTTACATTACTTTAGAGGTATTTTCATCATTTCTTCAATACCCTTTAAGATTTCCTTTTTAAATTATCTTTCGAATATCACGCAATTATTAATATAAGCATATACTATAGTATATTATGTTTATGTATACTGTTTATACGTATTTATTACACAAACACATTATTTGCACGACATTCATGAAATAGTCTTGTTATTTTAAGAAATGACTATTTAACAGTCGTTGCTATGGAAACATGTCCGTTGCTAGGGAATCCCCTTTCAAATTATCAACATCATCATGTCTAAGTTTAAAGTAACATTTATATATCTATATTATTATGCATTGGGTGCCCTTTATATGAATGACGATACAAAAAACACACACTTATGCACTGATAACCGTATAGTGTGCATATAGGCATGAGTTGTTGTTTGCGCGCTAAACGCGCAAAAATCAGGAAGTGAGGGTGTACTTTATCATCTCCCAGCATGGTTTTATGACTATAATGAAAATTGTAAGTACTTATTTTATTTCAATTACCTAAGTAGCTATGCCTTGAAAGGTTTATATTCTTCATCTTTCCCCTTTTTTTTATCTAGCATTATAATATAGAAGTCATGATATTTTTTGGGGAAAAATGAAGAAAAAACGAAAATAAAAAATTGTTACTACGGACTTAAATTGGTTGCTAGGCAACAACAGAACAATCATTAGGGGCCAAAACAATTTTCATGAATTGCATATATACAATATGACAGCATCATGTTGTTTTATGTACACAAGTTCATAATTTGCTTTTATATTTGGCAACAATCATACAAACTCATTTTCAAAGATGTAGCTAAATTGCGAAAAAATGAGAAATGGGCGTGGTCTATTCGTGAGGCGTTTCCATGGTAACGGTGAATTTTTGAGCTTGGCATCCGCCCTAACTTTGAACAGTATGACTTCCTGCATCGATCCATGATAGATTCAGACCATTAACAAAAAATGCCCTCCAAAGTAAAAAAGCGAGTCTTGGCTGGTCTACTATGTGTGAGCTGGCCCAGCGAGCAGCTACACTGTGCGGGGGCGACGAGAGGCCGAGACAGAGCTCAGGAGGAGCTAAATGGGGCAAGTTGTATATATCGTTATGGTGTGACTCGGAGTGAGTGTCTGTGTGATAACAGCTATAATTTACTTTAAAGGGGTTCTGAGAAGTGCAGAATCACTTCAATGAATCGCTTCAACATTTTAGTAATTCCTCATCAAACATTCCTCAGAAGTAATTTAGTAATGCAAATCGGCATTCTCTTTGAAGACGTGCCCACGACTTGGTATGCATGACTAAAACTAAAAGAACCCATGTTCAATGCAATATTTGTTACGCGCATCGGTTCTTTAAGTTATGCATGCGCTGCCAAGTCGCGTCGTGGGCACGTCTTCCTACATTACAACAATTCAAGTATACTTTCCACATACTTATACTTAGTTAGGCTTGTTTCTTGTCTGTAGAATTGAATTTAGTGCTGTAACTGACCTTGATGATCGGATCGTTTGATCGGATCGGCAAAATGTTTTCAATCTTCGAAATCGGATCGATGATCGGGATCGGATGATCGGCTAAAAAAAAAAAAAAATTTTTTTTTTTTTTTGTTTTTGGAAAATGATCCCCAAAAAACACATTTTGGGAATATAAATGAATACCAAAGCAACATATATCCATATTAATAAGCCCAAGGTAATCTTGTACGGGTATGCTTTCATTTCAAACTGATTACCTCTTCTTTTACAAAATTACTCACGCCGATTCTGAGCTTAGTCCCATGTGATTAATTTGGCGTAACCTTTCAGAAACACATGGGACTCACACAACACTACATTGTAATGCTGCGCTATACGTAACTATGATCAGTGTGAATTACTGACGATCGAAATGGTGTAGCGTTTTTGCGATGAGGTGTTTTTATCACCTTTAATTATAATTTTTTTGTATTTGGTTAACCTTTTCTAGAGAACAAAAGTGCGTTTTATCTGCGCGCTACATAGAAATTATATGAAAAGAATAATAACTTACCTCAAATTGATGATTAATCCCAAACGGCTTCGCACAAATATTCGAAATTGTCCCGTCGCCTCCAAAGTCATCGGCAATGCATGCTGGGATATATAGGCGAGGTTTTATTCCGGTTCCGCGCGTAAGTGGCGATCGGTTGACTAATACCGTAAAACTCCGTGTATAAGGCGCACCCGTGTATAAGGCGCACCCCCAACTTTCTAAAAAAAAAATAAATAAAATAAAATAAAATAAAAAATAATTTTTTTTTAAAATTTATTTTTATTTTTTATTTTTTTTAGGACACCCTGTATTTTTTTTTTAGACACCCTGTAGTGCTGTTGGAATACTTACATCGCTGGTCTAGGGCATATCAAGGGCTTAATGTCAATTGTAGCTTTCATCATACATTTGTTCACATACAAAATAGTGGTTAGTACAAAAATTGCACACATTGAGCAATAACACTGGTGCTCATAAATATTCATATTCTTATTCATGAATATTCATAAGCACTTATACTCATTCAATATATGCAATTTTCTTAATTAACTAACAACTATTTTCAATTATGAGCAAAATTTATAACCACTCGTTAGATAATTGCATATATAATGAGTACCTACTGCTCACGAATGTATGAATATTCATTAGCTGCAGTATTTGCTCAATAAACTTGCAATTTTTAAATTTGTAACCAATATTTGTTTTGTGTGAAAAAAGTATATTTTGCTGAATGCTACAACAGACAGCAAGCTCTTGTCATGCTCTACACCAGTGTAATATGCATTGAACATGACTACAGGGTGTCCCCAAAAAAAATTTCTAAAAAAAAAAAAAATTTTTTTTTTTTTTTTTTTTTTTTTTTTTGTTTGCTATACCTGTGTATAAGGCGCACCCCCGACTTTGAAATTTTTTCCGACGGAAAAAAGTGCGCCTTATACACGGAGTTTTACGGTACATATAAGCCAGGCCACTGTACTCAATGTTAACCTAACCGCCTGGCATATACATCGCTCGAAATCTTGCAGGAACATGTTTGTAGATGGGCGATGAGGTATTTTATCCTCTTTAAGCAGATTTTTTTTAAATTTTGTTTACTTGTACTGCACCCTAAAATACCTATGTACGACGGCGCTACACAAAATTGCTATAAAAAGAATGATAACTTACCTCAAATTGATTATTTATGTCGATCGTCCTTGTTAGAATCCGGCTTTTTTTTCCGATCCGTCGGCATCGCACAGCGGGATTCTAACAAGGACAATCGACATAAATAATCAATTTGAGGTAGGTTATCATTGTTTTCATAGTAATTTTGTGTAGCGCCGACATATATGGGGGTTTCTGTGTGTAGTACAAGTAAACAAAATTAAAAAATAATCTGATTAAAGGGGATAAAACACCTCATGTCAAAAAAACTTCTTAATTTCAATCGACATCTCGTCACAGCGATGTGCTACGCACATCGCTGATCACAGTTAACGACGAACTATCAATCGCTGTGCAGAACGCGCGCACATCTTGGCTCGTACGCCAAAGTTTGACCTGCGACCTCACGCATGCGCACTGTGGACACAAATTCGGATACCATTTTGGAATTTTTGCTTCTTACCACAATCTGGACGATAAAAACCTAATTTTGTGAATAAATACACCGAATGGAGCCTCATGTATCAAGACAGTGGACCATTGATGTCCATGGATAACATCCGTCGTAAGTATAAAACCAGATATAAATTGTATAGTATCTTATATACTATTTTTACCAATAATTGTTACGAGCGGTACACCTAACACACACTTCAATATGCCAGGCTCTGTGCTACGCACAGAGCCTGGTTAGGTTACGCTATACGGGAACAATGTGGGACAGTACAAAAAAAGTTTGTCAAAATTTCACACAAAATTCTTATCTTAAATTCAACAAAATCAATCATGACTGGCCCTAAAAATGATACAAGTGTTATATGAACTTACCAAAATGGTCCAAATTATTCTTCAAATGTCGAAAAAAATGGAAAATCTGCAGTTTTGGAAAATAAAAAGACTGAGAAAATCTCAGTCGTGATCCCTCTCGAAAGTGTTGCTGCTATCTGGATGACTGTCATGTATTTCCCGCAAGCTTCCCACACCACACGTGTTACCGTATCCGAATTCTGACACGGCGTATCCGAATTCTGATACGGCGTATCCGAAATCGGATACGGCGGGCATGCTTGCAGATCGCGAGTTGGCTTGTTTTGGACAATAATAAGCGGCCTCCGCATGTTGCGGGCGGGCTTTCGTTGTTTACGATGGGACATCGAGCAGGAAGAGAAAGAAATGGAACTTATATGACGATTTTTGTAAGTATGACTTATCATTTTGAAAATGAAATTTTGTACAATAAATCATAAAATCAGCTTCAATCTAGGTATGCATTTTTTAACTTTAGATATGCTGTTCTTTTCTCTCTGTTTGTAGTTCAAATTGTGTCCCGTAGATTTTTACCACTGTGAGCAGTAAATGGTCCTATCAGGACCATTTACAATACATTGTAGATGTGATGGGACTAAGCTCAAAATCGGCGCGAATAATTTTGTAAAAGGAGAGGTAATCAGTTTTAAATGAAAGCATACCCATACAAGATTACCTTGGGCTTATTCATATGGATATATGTTGCTTTGGTATTCATTTATATTCCCAAAATATGTTTTTTGGGATCATTTTCCAAAGAAAAAAAAACAGATTTTTTTTTTTTTTTTTTTTTTTTTTTTTTTTTTTCCCGATCCGATCTTCCGATTTTTTCGGAAAAAAAACGGTCCGATCATGTATGATCGGATCGTGATCGGCATGCCGATCCGATGATCGGTTACAGCACTAATTGAATTCCCAGATTAATTTTGAGAAATGTAGAATAATTCAACACCATTTGAATAACTAAAACTAAGTCTAAGGCACCAGCACCACCACTTATACCGTTTGTGCTTAGCATACAGAATCACATTGACGTAGTGCATTATGTTTTCGATCGGCGGGGCAATTGATTGTTCGAGGGGTGTGAGCGAATTCACTTTGACCCAGTTGACAATGAGTTGTTAATGGTTACGACCGGACGCTAGCGGTATAGAACAAAGGCACCACGAAGTGTGTGGGGTCATGTGTAACATACAAAGTATTTTACACATGACAGTACAGGTATGGTCTAAGGCTAGTATAGTAAGCTAGCATGGGCCGGCACCAAACAAAATGCAAAAATCAATCACCCAGATTTGTAATTGTATAAATTATAATTAGAATACTATAAAATTACTGTTTTATGCAAAGCATGATTGAGAATTTCATTCATAGTCTCATAGACGAGTAAATCATAGTCATCCTTCTGCCAGAGTAATAAAACCCCGCATAAACATGTTTCAAAAACTTACTTCTTTCTGGCCGCCAGGGCTTTTCGACGGATCCTTGCTGGCAGGGTCCCCGGAAGTTCGGGCCGACGATCCGCTGATACACCGCTGAACGTACCGCAGTAGCTTGAATTTTAGATGCACGTTTCTCGGGAATAACAGACTACTTGACAGCCAACTTTTACATAAAGAGTTCATGTTGTATTTAAGATAAACAGCCATTGTCCAATCAATTCAATTGTACCAATTCCGAACGCTTTTCACGACATAATTGAAAATTATCGCTCAGCTCTCGACTTAGCTAACTGCCTTAGCGTTGTTCGTATGCTGGTTCCTCCCGCACCGCGCGTTCATTCTGGGCCCCCGTGCGCATATGGCAATATACGCACGTACGTAATCTTCATGGTCGCGCGATCAGAGGGCATTGCGCGTTTAGTGGGCATGTAGCGATAGTGGAATGGATGCATTATAGTGGGCTCCGCGCGGTATAAAACGTTCCAGTCGGAACTACTCTCGACTTAGACTAGATGTAGTCTTTCGAGAGCTGATCTCCGCCACCCCGAACCCGCCAATGAGAGAGCTCTGTATACAGCATTGATCTGTACTCACTCGAGTGATCTGTACACACGAAAGACTAGATAAGGTTGACAAGGCTTTTGAATTCGTGAAAATTTTCACGACGGGCATTAGTCTTCAATACGAGTTACATTATGAACATTGTTCTCTGTGAATAATAAAATTATGATCAAAGTGAGAATCCCAGTGTCAAATGATATTGTGTTTCATTAGTGGGTGTATGAAAAGGGAAAACAACATTGATTACAAGTTGTTTTACGATAAACTATTAAGTTTGAAGAAAAAGATTTTCGGCTGACATTTGTAATTTGGTATGCAAACGCAGACTACGCTCTAAACTCACTCGATTGCATCAGTAATCGCGATCACGATATTTTGACTGTGAAGCCAGGTACCATACGTTCTGTACCGTATTGCTATATTGCATGAATGCATGCATATAATATACACACGTTTTTGTACAGCAATGTTTTGTCTCTTTTCGCCTAGCATGACTGTGTTGTGTGTGTTGCGTGTTTGTTGACATTGCACAAGGGACGTTGCACGAAAAGCCATTCCCGGGAACCAATCACCATCGCGTATTTGCGGCGTTGATTCCAATTGATCCAACGCAAGTTACTTAGAGCAACCGACACTAACAAAAAAAAAGTTGTTTTATTAGTTGCTTAATTTTTTTCTGGTCAGTTTTCTTTTTTGTTTTAATAAATATTTCCCCCAGTATTTAGACCTTCCAATATTTGTCTTCAATGTGTATTATTTTGTATGTATAAGACTAATGCATATAAAGGCTTGCATGTTCTCTTAGTAATAATTATAGACCAAACTCTAGGAAAATACACTTGTTACCCCCCCCCCCCCCCTCCCCCACACACACACACATAGGCATACTCAAATTTTAGCGGTCTCGACCGTCATTTTCCATGGTCTCGGCCTCGAAAAGTGCGAAAAACCATGGTCTCGGCCTCGAAAAGTGCGAAAAACCATGGTCTCGTCCTCGAAAACTTTTTTTTTTCTACGACCACAACCCCCCCCCCCCCCCCTCCCCCACACACACACACATAGGCATACTCAAATTTTAGCGGTCTCGACCGTCATTTTCCATGGTCTCGGCCTCGAAAAGTGCGAAAAACCATGGTCTCGGCCTCGAAAAGTGCGAAAAACCATGGTCTCGTCCTCGAAAACTTTTTTTTTTCTACGACCACAACCCCCCGCCCCCCCTCCCCCCGACAGAAATGTTTTCTTCAGAAGAAATTAAACCCCCTCCCCCTCTACAAAATCCTGGGTACGCCAATGCCCCTAACCACCACCACACACCTACAGTTATTACTGTTTAATATTTGGTGTATCTTCACTACAATTTGGGCAGGGGATTTGTTCAGTTACAAGTGGCATTATTTACTTTGACAGATGGTGATAATTATAAGAGTTATAATTATTGCTCCACAATCAAAATGTTTTTAATTTATTAAATGTATGTGATGTATTGTTTCCTGTGATGATGACTAAGTAAACTTAGATTAAAAGTTTTCCAACTTTGAATCTATTTTAGGTAAGGATGTTGTAGAAACGACTACACACATGTGACAGAGTCATACTCACCAAATTCATACAAACTCTCATACAAACTCACATACACACAAGCATTTCAAAACACAGTATCACAAATACACACATATGGCACAGTACACACAAATTACAGACATTCAAATGCAATCCATCATACATGTTGCAATTAGTGAAACCTCTTTAAAGTGAGGTCCTTGGGACCATGAACAACTTTGTTATATCTAGTATCCCTTTATACTAGGGTCATAAAACAAACAGATTATAAAGAGCTGGGACCAGCACAATGATCTTGTTATAAGAGGGTTTACGTTTAGTTACATCAGAGCTCTCTTTAAAAAGGTTCCACTGTTCAAGGTTTACAATAAATATTTGACAGAGATATTTTAATTTATGTTTGATGGTTTAGACAGTTGTAATTCATACTGTGAATATTCCACATCATTCAAGCTATCATAATAAAATCCAAAAAAAACAAAAGGCTGTGTATATATTTTGTAGGATTCTTATTATTTTACTGAATATCATAATCCTCACATCACATCATAAGTACACAGACATATAGGACAGAAATTGAAATTTCACTGTGTCCCAGCCAATGAAAATTTGTCCTCTGAAATACATTCACTTTTTTTTTTGGGGGGGGGGGGATATATGGAAAAAATCCCCCTCCCTCCCATTGGGCTGAAAGATATTAATTACACCAGTGAAAAAATATACATACAAGTTAAATGAAAAAATCATTTAAAATATCACGTGCATTAGATCAGATAGAATGGGCCTGGGTGTACAGGGAAAGCCTGTTATAACGAGGTAGTCGGGACTAATGATTTGACCTCATTATAACCAGAATCTCGCTATAACCGAGCTCATTATAAGTGGAGCATTATGCCATTGGAACAATTGGGACCAAAGGATTCTCTTCATTATAAACGGTACCTCGTACTAAGCGAGCTCGTTATAACAGGGTTTCCCTGTATTAACTGTTCTGGGCCTGGGTGTATGGTTTAGTTGCTGATGCTGTAAGATATTGTCTGTCTAATCTGTCCAAACAATATGATGGCTCTCATGGTCGATTTGCAAATGTTCTCCAGGTGCTTCATGGTTACATGCTGGTCCATTTAATATCGAGACATTTTACATTGAATGCGCATGATTAGTTGGCTATACAACTGTGTCCCTTTCAGTTACAGATTTTACTTCTGTCTAGTTGGAGTGTATTCCTGTTGAACCGAGTATTGCAACTTAGTGGCATGAAATTGTAAAGGAATGTGTGTGAAGTTGCATCTCTCTCTTGCCACCCAAGTTGTCACTAGTAGAGGATGTGCTTTTGGTAGTGATGAGGGATGTCATCGGCTCTAAGAACATGCTGATCCCACCTGTAGGAATTAATGCAAGAAATAAACATTTACTAGAATTTGTGTTTAAAATAGCCTTTTACATTTAAAATGTCAAAATAGGTATTACAGTGGGGTAGTTATATTGGGGGCTAAGTGTGTGTCCTATCATAATGAGCTTTTAACAAATTTAATGTCAAAAAAAAAAAAATAATTACAAAATAATTATAATAATTACACATCCCTCCCCTCCCTATGTAACTAGAATACAAGTTTCAGAGTGAGTGTTTGACATCAATTTAAATCACTTGTTAAGTCAGACAAGGTAACCAAATCTCTGTGAATAGTACTCTGTACTCTCCACTCCGCCCCCCCCCCCCCCCCCACCCTTCCTCTTTATGAGTGTTCGGGTGTAATACAGATTGCCTGTAAGTATGCACAAAAAATGGAATTGATGAATACTATCATAGAGTATAACTGGAAATACTTTTTTTTTCATTCCATTTAGATTGATACCTCCAAATTGTATAATATTTAATTCAAATAAACTGTCCTTAATTTCACTCTACTCATTCAATTTGACAGCACGTATAAGTTAATTGCTTGCTTTATATTGATTTTTCTCAAATCAGTACAACAAATCTTTAAAAAAAACATCATTATTCCTAGCACTAAACCTAACAGTAATATTAATGCAACAACATATTTTTGATCAGCTGTCACCAGATCAAATGTTTCAGTCATACCTTATTAATGTTATTGTACTTCTGCTCCACTGACGCACCAAAGAACTGATCTCATGATGTCACATGCTCCATGATCTTGCCTTAGTCCTGTTTTTATGAGAAAAGAGAAAATAACAACGATTTTATTATCAAGTGAACTCAATTTAAAGATAATAATGGACATGGGTAACACACCAACATTAAATAAGATACTACATTTCATAATCCGGCAAGCTTCAAAAGGGTTATTCAACCTTGCATATAGCTCAAGCTCAAGATACCAATAGTATTGTACCAACAAAATGCAATTAATGCAGACATGCAATCAAGATAAGAATTTGTTTTAATGCCCCAGCACATACAATGTATTTTGATTTTAAATTCAAAATTAAAAAACATACCCTGCAGTAAAGCTGTTATCGGTTATCCCCATCCTCGCCAGGGTGTGACAGATCAAGTACAACAGTAACCAATTTATTATTATTCATTATAACCAAGTGGTAATGGCACTAGTAATATTACTACTGCTACCTGGTAGGTCTATATTATTTCAAAAATGAATTACTGGATAACATTTCAAATAATGACTTAAGAGGCCGAGCACCCTAGCCTACCCATTTCCATTAGGCATTAACGAGGAAAATAAATTGTGATTGTACTTGGTGGGCCCTGTGCTACCTGGCTAGGCCTACTATGAATAGCCATATAAGCCAACGCTTAAACCATGTTACATTGCTGATGAGGGCTAGCCTAAAAATAAATTGTTAGATTCACGGTAACATAAAGCTGGACTTTAACCACTCCAATCAACCAACTTTGCATATCTCTGAAAATTGCAAGAACAATTACCATGAAAAGATAAGCCAGCACTAGAACCATTGGGGCACCCAGGAACAGACTGCAGGGAAGGCCAGAGTCAGACGGAGTAAGATGTAGAACTAGTTTACACTGGTTGGGCTAACCCAGGCAAGTACAGCGCTCAGCAGAGCCAGTGTCTAATTCCTACAGCAAGTAGAACAAAGAAAGTAACATTTAAAAAAAAATATACAATTTTCGATTAGATTTTTTTTTAAGGCAACGTTTTCTCTATGAAATACACGAATGTCAACTTGGAACATATTCAATGGAGTCTTAAAATTGTTAAACATTTGACTTTCCCACCATTTCATAATAAATAATAAATTTCATAATAAAAAAATAAAACAAGAAGAATAACTATTCAGTGGTATCGTTTTGAACATAAATATTACTGTACTAGGCTGAGCTTGGGCTACCCGGCTAGCCCTAGTACTAGTACTAGGCAATAGGACTATTCGGGTAGCCCAAGTCTATTGCTGATGTGGGCTAGCCTTAATACAGTTAAGGTGTTAAATCCATGGTTACGTAAACTTAACAATTTAAGCATCCAATCAACCAATTTCTTAAAATTGTACAAACAAAAAATTACCATAAAGTGATGAGCCACCCAGGGGCCAAGAACAGACTGCATGGAAGGCCAGAGAGTCAGCGGTTAACGGATGGGGTTCAGCAGAGCCAATTAAGACGTGTAGAACTATTTGACACTGGTTGGGTAACCAACCGGTCAGGTACCACATTCAGCTGCAGCAGAGCCAGAGTGGAGAAGCTTGATTGGTGGATCTTTCCAGTGACTTCATATACCTACAGGCATCAGCATACAAAAGGAAAAAGAATTATTAATTATAATGTCAAAATACTTCAATTAATTCCAAAATATAATTTTCTAATTATGAAAATGTAATGACATGTTTTCTCCATGAAAATATTATCAGGCAGAAGACAGTGGACTAGAAGTATGACTACTAGATCGACAAATCTATCACTTTCAAGGTCTCTTTGACATTATTCTTATTTATCACTGTCGGCTAGTCGTAGAAAATTTTCGAAACCGGGAGCAGGTCCAAAATTTTGAGGTCTTCATTTGACCAATTAGTTAGGAATCCTGTAAGCGAGGGGGGGGGGGGGGGGGTGGAGGTAGTCGTAGAAATTTTCGAAGCAGAGACCAGGTCTCATCACAAAATTTCGAGCCCTAGACCAGGTCTTCAGTCCCAAATTTTCGACACACTGGTTGGGAATCCTGGGGGGGGGGGGGGGGGGTAACCTAAGCCCCTGCCCCTGGCCCTGCGGGAAGGGGGGGGGGGCGGGGGGTACATGTAGTTGTAGAACATTTTCAAAGCCAAGACTAGGGGTGTTCAACGTTTTTTAGACCAAGACCAGGTCCAGTCCCAAATTCGACCAGGACACAAATTCCCAGGCCGAGGCGAGGATCTTAGAAAAATTTTCTGGTCGAGATCATGACATTGTCATTACTTTAGTTTAGTGATGATTTTTTACTAATTTTAGACCTTTTTTTTCTTCTCCAAATTCTGCCAGAATTATGCAAAAAAAAGTCAAATTATGCAAGAATTTAGCTAAAAACGGTCAAATAATGCCAGGCATAATTCCAGATGCTAAAAGGGTCAAACTTATGCCAGAAAGCATAATTATGCCAGATCTGGCAACGTTGGGTGAAAATCGAAAAAGCGCGAGTTAACTTCAACCCTCACTACCGACCGCTCAGTCCAGACTAGGCCGGTAGAACAGGCAGGGAAAGTGGGACCATCTGCTACCCCCACAAAAGCAGCATAAAACCGCAGCAAATCTCGCCCAACTTTGAAGAGCGATTGCACAAAATCTAGCGGTGGGTCAGAATATGGTTAACATTTTCATGTATAAGAAATACTATATTTCCATAACAATATGAAATTAGAAAATCTTAATGTCGAAATCTTGCACGATTCGGTATTAAATGGTCCAAAGTAAAAAACGGGCCAAATTTAAAACAGAAAAGTAAGCTATTCAAATATGGTTCAAAATTACATGTTTCAATCGTTTCGTAATATAACACTATAAATAATCAAGAAGTGATATTGTTTTAAACACAAATATTAAGAGAAGTCAGGGTTTACATACCTCATTAAGACAACAATTTGGCCAGAGTTGCGTCATGTCATTCTCACCGGACCGTCAAGTGTAGATCGACAAATCTATCGCTTTCATGGCCTTTTTGACATTATTATTGTTATTTTCACTGTCGGCATTCTAGCGATAGACGCGACCGATACGCGGTGCCTTAAGAGGCAAGAACACCGTAAGTCCGCAGTAAAAGTTACTTACGGAATAACATTTTTGTTGGGACATAAAACACCACATTCTCACACTTTGAGCGACATTTGTAGCCCTATCAATACATTTAGGGCTGATATAATACTTTAACTCACCGATATCGTGTGTCGCTATACATGTCATTCTATAATTACGGCGAATTGTGAGATTTTCCACAATTTTCCATGCCTCTTCTTCGGTCTTTCGCGGTACTTTTTGTTCAAACTGCAAAATAAAAAAATATAACGTGCATCCGTATGCGCGAACACTTTTTCAGAAACTTAGGCAGCTAGGTACGGTACAGCGCGCGCGCCGCAAAGCTGCTATACAGAACTTGGGCGCGCCAAGTTATAGCAGCTTTGCGGCGCGCGCGCTGTACCGTACCTAGCTGCCTAAGTTTCTGAAAAAGTGTTCGCGCATACGGATGCACGTTATATTTTTTTATTTTGCAGTTTGAACAAAAAGTACCGCGAAAGACCGAAGAAGAGGCATGGAAAATTGTGGAAAATCTCACAATTCGCCGTAATTATAGAATGACATGTATAGCGACACACGATATCGGTGAGTTAAAGTATTATATCAGCCCTAAATGTATTGATAGGGCTACAAATGTCGCTCAAAGTGTGAGAATGTGGTGTTTTATGTCCCAACAAAAATGTTATTCCGTAAGTAACTTTTACTGCGGACTTACGGTGTTCTTGCCTCTTAAGGCACCGCGTATCGGTCGCGTCTATCGCTAGAATGCCGACAGTGAAAATAACAATAATAATGTCAAAAAGGCCATGAAAGCGATAGATTTGTCGATCTACGTCAAGTGGAGCAAAGCAGTGAGTTTTTTCACGAAGTTGTTGATCACATCCGGGTTCTTTTGATACGCGTCCGTTTTACTTATCAAACGCATGAAACCGCCGTGAACTGCATGCATGCATGCATTCTAACTGTGCATAGCATGTACCGTACGCATCGATAACGATATGTATACCGTACGATTACAAACGATACGATAATATCCAAAGGTCATACGACAACGCAAAAGTTCACCACAGTCGGTGGGATGTCTATCACTCGCGATGGGCGGAGCTTATGCCAACTTTTCCTATACTCTGTGTCCGGCAGATCCAACGGGCATACAGTTCACACTTAACGCGATGTATGGGGGAAAGGTGTATGCACGCGCGTACAGTTCACAGACTATAGAACCTAGACTACTATGGTTTATGCATCAGTTTGCATAATTAAATCGTATGAGCTCAACAGCTCTTTTTTTAATATTTAAAAATAACAAATGACTCTATAACAATGCAGTTTATCAATTATACAACCAACTTTATTTTAAATATGTACATTTACCAATATAATAATAACACAAAGAAAGAGAGTAAACAGAGTTAAAATGGATCCCCTCTACTTCACCTGCTTTATCTCACTTCATGGTATATTTTATTTATAATAATACAGTTGATATTTGTGGATCCCCTCCACTCACGTCATATGTACATTTACCACTACAACACACACCAACATGAGTAGACACAGTTAAAATGGATCCCCTCCACTTCACCTGCATTTTCTCACTTCATGGTATCTTTATTTATATGCAATTGACATTTGTGGATCCCCTCGACTCATGTCGTATTTTTAATTTCTTCTAATATTACATTTTATACTTCACTTAAAATTCACAATGGATGGTCGCAAGTAAGCGTCTTGCTTGAAACAAGATGTGCGGGGCAAGTCTTTTATGACACCATTCAACCTTATTGTCATAAACGAACACCAAAAATACACATTTTCAAATAAAACAGGGCCAGGTTATGAGAACATCGACATATTGGTCTGTTTTTGAGGCATAAAGCTTGTCTGTTTCATGTGTCCCTTGCAATTTCAACTATAGTTACCTAGATAAGTGACATGTTAGAGACTGCCCAAATGGTTGACCAAGGGTGACATCAGATTTTGAAGATCTTTGGACTACGGTAGAATTCTTGAGAAAAATGTATATAAAGTTTCATGCTGAAATAAGGGCACAAACTGTAGTTTCGACGAATAATCCTTAGCCATGGCATCCCCCATTGTGTTACATTTGGATGAAAATAAAACCTACAACGTTCACAATTTGTCTTCATTTACACTTTTTCTATTGAGATGAAACTAAAAAAGATCACATTTGTAATGAAATAATTATGCTATGTCACGAATATAGCGTTTATATCATGCTTGTCAACATTTAAATGGTTGAATGGATGTTCCATTTTTGCTATTTTTGAAAACAGACCTTGCGGTGGTTAATTGACCGTGACAAGTCATGCATGAATGATTTCTCCTGGATTATATGCTAATATCGAAGAGGGTTATTTGACTATATATTTTATTGTTAATAAATATGAGATATGTTGTCTTAAATAAGTGTACAGTTTCTTTTTGTGCGGAGTATATATAAAATATATCTTTTCTTTCTTGTTTTCTTTTCAAATTCCTCCAAACATTTCCTTTTTGTATACTCTTATTCAAATCGTATCTGTGCGTATATATTGTATTAATATTATTTGTTTATCATTTCATCAAAAGAAACATAAATAATTCATACTAATTGGCACTTGTCGTTCCCCTCCACTTATGCCTATATCATATAATACCAATATAATGGGTGGATCCCCTCCACATCCATTCTAAATAATATATTTTAAATAATTCAATACACTGTGTTTATATATTTTGTTCATATACAAACAAACATTACCAATAGCATGGGTGGATCCCCTCCACGCATGTTCTAGATTCGATATTTTAATACACTGTTTGTATGTACAAACAACCATACGAATAGCATGGGTGGATCCCCTCCACTCATGTTCTAAAATATATATTTTGAGTATTTAAATACACAGTGTATATTCATACATATATTTATATACAAACAAACATACCAATGGCATGGGTGGATCCCCTCCACTCGTGCTCTAAATTATACAATTTAAATATTGTAATACAGTGTGTGTATACATTTAAATATATTTGTATACAAACAAAAACATTACCAATGTCATGGGTGGATCCTCTCCACTAATGCCCAACATTATCTGTATGTATATTATATTATAAACTTAAAATAACCCGTGTTACTTTTACTTACACTACATTACAATTACAATTTTCGATTTTAGTGCTTGGATTGCAGCCCCTCTAATGGCTTTATAGTATGGCTGTATATTATTAAAGTGGACCCCGTCGGCTCCGTAGTGTGGGGATGGGTCTTTACCCAGGTCCCACACCCGGACACCGAGGGGTGCCAGTTTTCTCTTTAGCAAGGCATTACAATCTTTAACTTTCTTATTGTAGGTCCCGACATAAGTGTCCTGTGGTCTAGTCTTGTTCCTAGTCAAGCCTTCAATCAAAGCAATGGTCAGGGCCGGCTTTAGCTCCTGGATGGTCGTGACCAATTCTAATACTTTTAGACAAACACCAATGGCGGTGCTATTCTTTAATGCCAAATCATTTTCTCCAATATGGAGCACCAACCCACTTGGGTCAGTTTCATTCAAAGTTTTAATCAGGACATTAGTCAGGCGGTCCACCGACGCTCCAGACAACCCTAGGTAGCTAAAGGTCTTTTTTGTTAGCCCTAAATTAAATTTTGATTGCTGTTGTAGTCTTTTTACCAGGCTGTGTCCAGCTATCAGCACGTTCGCCATCTCAATTAATAAAAACATACACATTATATCTCAACATTAACTTGTATATAAAAAATAAATTAATAATCTAAACTAATTATATTTAATCATATATATCTATAGATCTATAACGTATGCACTCCCTTGATCCTGGATCCCCTCCATGAATCATGAGTGCCATAACATAAGTATTTCATTTATATTATTTATATTATATTATTATAATAATACATATTATTTATTTGAGAGAGCGTCAGTTATATATGATCCCCTCCAATATTACTAATATGTATTTATTGGTCTTCAAACCGCTTAGTTTGTTTAACGTATTGTAATAAAAATTCAAGATAATTTAATAGATAATTTTAGTTAACAATTAAAAAAATAATAAGTATATTCTACATGTAGCGTGAGACATTTCCTCCGGACTCCCGCCACGAGGGAAAATTTACAGTACATTATACATCTGAGTGTCTTTAATATAAGTCATTAAGTGGACAGTATTAATTAATTTAAAACATTCTTTAATTGTAAGTTCTTGTACTCCCATTTCTAATTTCATTTTTCTTCTTTGTATACTATACTTAGGGCAATATAATAAATAGTGCACAACATCATCCTTGATGTTACAATTTAAACATACTATGTACGATTGTAATCCAATCATATAATAAAAGTCACCTAAACATGCTTTACCCAGCCTGAGTCGGTGAAGTATTACTTCTTGTCTACGAGTATTACAATTTATTTCGTGGACTTGATTTATTTGGGGTTTTATATAATATAATAGTCGGCCCTTTCAGAGGTTTGCCATTTAATTTGCCATTTTCTATGGTATTCTTCTTTACATTTATTGTTTAAATCATTATAATTCATTTTCAATTTCATATTTATATTATCACACTTTAAATCATTCTTAGCTAAAGGCGTCAGCAATCTCATTCCCATACATTCCACAGTGGGATGGAATCCATACAAACGTAATTTGATGACCCATATTAATTAATTGTCTATATTTCATAAAGATTTCACTTATAACTCCAACAAAATGATATTTTTATGGATTATATAATAAAATAAGACTACTTAGCGAGTCTGAAAAAATAACTGTGTCCATAGGATTTAGGTCCTCTAACCATTGTAGTGCCAACAGAATGGCCACTTGTTCAGATCTGCACACTGATACTGAGGATATTCTTGTAATACTTATCCTAATATTATATTCTTGAATAAAGACACCAATGGATGTTGTATTCAGTTGTATTCAGTATATATACATAACTTATCTTTACACATGGTGTTAATATACTCATTAGCTATATAATTGTTATAGTAGTCAATGTCCTTCCTACTACAGGATTCATGGATTCAAAAATAAATTTCTGGAGGAATATACTTCCAGGGTGATAAAAATACAAAATTCTTTGTTTCTATCATGTCTATACATATACTTACATCCAATGTTCGTAAATAAAAGGGCTTACTTTTTTAATTATATAAATACGATAATATTATATTGCCAACATGGTTATAGCATTTCTTCTACCATGTATGTATCTTTTCTAGTTGAAATAATGCGTCGAATATCAAGGGGGGGGGGGTTCCCCACATTCAACCTGAAGTGCATCAAGGGAAGTACCTATTAATGCTCCTGTTGCTATTCTAAGAGCTAAGTATGGTATACAATTACATTTTGGCAAGACTTCATTGCCTGCTGAAACATAAAGTTCACAACCATAATCTATAAGAGGGCGTATGAATGCTCTATCAAATAATACGAGGGTCTTAAGATCCGATCCCCAGTTATTTCCTCAAATACATTTCAACATCTTATAAATACATTTTCTATATGAGCTTTCCAATTCAAATTACTATCAAAAGTAATTCCTAGAAATGTATAATTCAAGACTATTTCTAAATCTACATTATTTATATGAACTTTAAATTGTTCACAATTTAATTGACCTATTTTCTGAAAGTTCACGAGCTTACATTAACTTCCAGATAAACTTAATTTCCATTTTGTACACCATGCTTGAATTTCATTCAACTCATATTGTAAATACTCTTGAACCTTCTATTTTTCTTTATTCTTTGTCCAGAAGGCTACATCATCCGCATACATGGCAATTGACGAGTACTTACATACTTTACTTAAATAATTTATGTACAATATAAACAACAGTGGACTAATAATGCTTACCCTAGGCCTGTATTAAAGGAAAGTTTATTAGAGTATACATTATCTATGCGAACTTGAAAGGTTCGATTACTTAAAAATCTTTTTATCTAATTTAATATGTTCCCTTGGAGTCCATATTCCTCTAATTTCATTACTAATCACTCTCTCCAAATTAGAATCGAAAGCTTTTTCAAAGTCTAAGAACACAAATTAAATATTACTCTTTTCACTAAAGGCTTTAAAAACTTCTCTTTCTAATCTCAAAGGGTTATCTTATTAATTTCTTCTATAAAGCCTGCCTGCTGTGGGTTAATGATATTTATTTTTCAACAGTGTCCAATTCAATCTTTTATATATCATTTTTTCCATTAATTCACATACAACTGAGGTTAAGGATATTGGCCTGTATGATTTCAAGCTGCCATGTTCCTTATTCAATTTCTCAATGGGGAATAGGGTAGCATGCACCCATGATTGTGGAAGCTTACCAGTTTCCCATATAATGTTATAAATATACAATAAGTGTTTCTTATATTTTTCTGGTAATTTCTCTAACATAAATTTATTAATATTGTCTTGTCCACAAATGGAGTCTTTCAGATTATTTAGTGCATCCAGCAGCTCATTATATTGGAATGGAGCATTTAGTGCATCTAAATAATTTACCTCGTTCATTTGCTTCATATAATTATTATCTATTTCATCTGCACTCATTTGCTTTTGAAAATGAGTGGCTAAAATGTCTACCTTTTCTTGAGAGTCACTAATATAAATTTAATGGGGTACTTTTTTTAAAATTAATTTCTAAATTATTATTATTTATTCTTTTTATTTTCCTTCACACTTCCGTTGTGGGGGTAAATCTATTAATTGACGAACAGTAACTTTCTCCAATGAGGTCCTTTTTTTTCATTTCTAATAATTGTTTGTGCTTGACATTCCTTTTCTTTATAATCTTTAACATTATTCATAATCATATTCTGTAAAACCTTTCTTTCTCTAGTGTTTCTTTCTTTAATTACTCTCTTACATATTTCATTCCACCAAGGGTTTCCTTTTCCTTTATGCTTTATCTGGTACTGCTTCCTCTGTTGCTATAGAGATATCTTGTAAGAATTATGTATATAAGCATTCACTATTTTGTTCAAACTTAATTTCAGACTGGGCTAAGATGAAGGTATATTTGTCCCAGTCTGCTTTTTTATAGTCGTTAACATAATATACGTCATTCGTGTCATTCACATCATTATTTTGTTTTACATTACCAATTTGAATATATATATATAAATAATAAAGTGGTCACTAGATAATACATAATTTTGTACCTGCCAGTGACATTTACTGGCTAATGCTTGATTGACTACAGTTAAATCTATACAGGAGGTTGTGCCATGTGCTATATCAAAGTGTTTGGGTTCCCCATTATTAAGGAATACTAAAGAGTTTCACCTATAAATTCTTCAACAATTTGTCCATTCTTATTTAATTTAGTGCTTCCCCAAATAGGATTTTGAGAATTAAAGTCTCCACATATAGTCGTATGAACTTGAGTATTATTCAATAATAATTCCAATTCTGCTTTTTGCAAGTTCCCTGGGGGGTGATAATAATTTATCAAAGTATATTTAAATTGTTCAATAAAAATATATATGTTTTGGTATTCTATATTAGAAGAAGTGTCTAAAATAGAGTATGACATATTATATGTTATATAGATTGTACAACCTCCTCCTGCTGTGAGTGTTCTTGGTTTTGATATGCACTCGTATCCAGCGATTATACAGGCATTATCTTGTTTAAACCAAGTTTCCTGTATAGCTACTATTTGGGGGGGGGGGGGGGGAATTCATATTCAAGATAAATTGTTTAAATTCATCTATTTTATTACAAAGACTCTGGGCATTCCATTGAATTATATGCAAGTTGTTACTCATCTATAAGATAAACAGAATTTGTAAATTATATAATTACTACACAAAATAAACAATATATTCTTATATACTATAATATCTATATTTACACTATATTCTAAGTTTATGGAAAAACATTTTCTAATAATACATCATAAGTTTCAATCTCCAATGCAAGCGAAATATAATTAATGTCATGTTCATATTTGTAAAACGCTATAAACCTTGTCTGGGGATGTATGGATCCCCCAGCACTTCTCTGCGGCGTCAATGACTAATTTAATTTGATTGCTTTTAGACTGCTGTGTGTCTAAGTTATTAATAATAAAGGCTAGGAGGGCCAGGAATTGTTCCGGTCGGAAAGTGAACCCCGTCCGTGCTGTATTCCGCGGAGGGGTTGGCTAGACGGGCATTCTTGTGGTCCCAGAAGATGCATGATGTTGGCAGAATTAGGGGGACCACGCCGTTGACTAGCCTCACCCTCCGGCTATACTCCCGGACAGGGCAGTCCTGTCGTCTTGTTTTTTGCCTTTCCAGCAGGGACAGGACAGGACCGTGGTCGTTGGGGAAGTGGTTTTACTTCCGCCGCCAAGCCTTTCAGCTCAGCGGCGACCACGGCTGGGTCGGTGGTCCTGCCCCCGATGTCGTTCCCTCCGATTTGAAGTACCTCCGTTCTTGGTTTGGCGGCCTCAACATCTCTTTTGAGGGGCGTCCTGAGTCTGGGGATGGTTGCTCCCGGTATGCCGACGAAACGGACGACGTCCATCTCCAGGTTCATATTTAGAGTGTACGTGGATAGTCGGGCTATCAGGCTGTGTCCAGCTACTATCACTGTTGGCTGCATATTCAATGTGGGCTGACTGCATGTGTACAAAAATATGAAACAAATATTATAACATTATCTTTTCAGATTCCAAGATTCAATTTATTTATTCATAATTACCTATTATACTTATTTTATTTTTATATAGCACATATAATATGGGCGATGGTACGAGTACGAGCACGCTAATTGAGCGATGGCGTGTATGACTCACTAATGCCTCACTCTATAATCATGATAATGCACAGTGAATTACAATGCATCATATTTACCAGTATGTTTAATAAATTTAATCAAATAACTTTCACCTTCATATCTGTTTTCAGTGTGAGTCTATCCGCATAATATTTTAGTACAATATAATAAATAGTGGGATATATTATCCACAATATGACACGTTTCACACATATTGTGTGTGGTAAAAGTCCCATATTGAAACAATAATCGGGTAACAATGTTTGTCCTAATTTTAATCTATAGTATAATACTTCATCGCGTCGGCATTTAAACTGCATAGAATGGGCCTTCCCAACGGTGGGTTCTAAGTGAGAAAAAAAGACCTACCGTGGGTCTGATTGGCCGATCTGTGTTGCCACATTTCCATACATTTCTGTCTATAATGCGATGTACATTCCTGTAAATTCAATGGAATTTGTAATTCTATATGTGTATTTAACAAGGCTTCTTTTGCTAGGGTGTCTACCATCTCATCGCCTTCAATACCACAATGAGAAGGTATCCACGCTAATACTATAGTATGGCATTGGTTACATAATTGAGTGAATTTTAAAACAACTTCTTTAATAATGTTATGATCACTATTCCAACAATGAACTAAAAAGTCAGTTAATATATTAGAGCTAACAGGATGAACATCTTCCAACCATGATGGTGCCAATAAGTTGGCAATCTGCTCCGCTCTACATACAGATACTGGAGATATTTTATTATGTTTATGTTAACGTAATGTTGAATGTATACTGCTGAGGATGTATTATTAATAACTGGGTCGTTTGAACCATCAGTATTATAGGCAGAATTTCAATCCATGTTATTTTATTTTATCCATTCATACTTGCCTTTTTGTGCTATCTTGATCCCAGCAGACGTCATGTATCGTTACATCAATGGTCGGCACTGCGAGGTGTAAAAAAAAGTTAAGACAATAAATATTTCGGGGGATTAACATATTTCATTCCCTTTGCGCAATAACAAGATTTGGATTTATGAATTTTATTTTATGGTGAGGTGATAAAGAGTTAATGAGTATTGGGATCTTGTTTTTTAAAGTTTTTTTAAATCTCACTTTTGTGCTGCTAATTTTGTAATTTATAAATATATACTGTATTAATTTACACTTTGTTTGATTTTATATTTAATTATTAATTATACGTAAGTCGATGAGAAAAGAGTAAATTGGTTCTTTTCATCGTTTAGACAAAAATTAAATGAGGATAATTTTGTATGCATATATTGTAATAATTACAATTTTAGGCTACCATTTTTGTGCTTATCTTGCCAAATACATTTATAAATATTTCGTTGTATTTTGATGCTAAGTAATATTTGTATCGCGTTTTATGTTGATATATTTTTGTTGTGCACAAGGCAATTTATTCCTCGGACTACAGTCTTGTTTATTTTATGCTTTCAATAACTTAACAGTGGTCTAGGCGTGGGTTACGGTGCGCCTCTCATCCATTAACATTGTGACATCATTCATTTCGGGGCATATTAAAACCATCACAATAACCCTTTTCTGGTCATATTTTGTTTAGAAAACACCGCGGGCCTACACAGTTCATATTCCCCTCAAAGCAGTGAATAATGGTATATCGTATATATATCTTTTTAAATCGAATAGTTTCGCCCCTGGTAGGAGAATGAAATGGAATCCCGCCACATGCACTTTGTAATACACAATCTGTGTTATAGTTTACTACCAAAATGAGACTGTCACAATCAATAAAATAAAATAACGCATTTAAGTTATTTTTCAAATAATTGTATTGATTTATTAATGAGCATGTCTTTACATTCATCTGCAAATATTTCCCCTTGTAGGGTCCCTACGAGACTCGTGGGATGAGGAATCCGTGGAGCATAACCAACTTTATTTCACAATATACTAGAACACAAATGTAACAATAATCCCATGCTACATTAACGGACCAAAACCATAACCCTCATTAAAGGAGTGGTTTATCAACACACTGCACGAATTAACAAAGCTTTCAAACTGTATTTCACAAAAATATTCAAATAATGTTAAATCATGTATACATTCCACCTCGAGCATTCATCGTTTCCCTCACAGTACATACAAAGTCTTAATTTGTTTAACATAATATTCTAATAATAATTCCGAAATGTGTTTCTTAAATGTATCTGTAATGCTTAAATCTTTCACTCTCATATGTATTTTCATTTCATCCCTCCGTTTATTATATTTTCACAGTTGTGCCAGGTTTCCTTCTATAGGGCATACTTCACAGATTATGTGGGCGTTGGCCCATCATCTTCCCCTTACTCTACCGGGTATATTATGAGAGTGTGTTTCTTTATTCCAGAGACTTCAAGATGGCCCCAGGTACGGATTTATAGTATTTTGTTATTATATATTATCCGTCGGATGGGGGATCAGTGGTGCCTAACAAATTATATTTTACCAATGCGGCGTGAACAAAGATATTCCCATGCCAAGGGGGTATCATTTAACACACTGCACGAATTAACAGGGCTTTCAAACTTCATTTCACAACAAAATGGTCCAATAATGAAATTAAATCACGTATACATTTCTCCGCGGGTAGAGGGACCAGTTATCGGGACTCCCACCTCATTCACCAGAGCCCTCTTACTACCGGGAGAGTGTAAAATCTTTTTTTCGATATATTATACTACACATCTTCAAAAACCAATCACATTTTAATTTTCAAATAATTTCTAAACCATTATTTACAAGCGAGTTTATACAATCATGTATTATCAATCAAACTTATTTATATACATTTCATACCTTATCATGTACAATTATGTTTTCCCCGGCCGAGTGCCCGGTGTACGGGACTCCCGCCTCATGCACCGATGTCCTAATTTGGGGAAGGGTGTGGGTGGGGGGGGGGGGGGGGGGGGGGGGTAGGTCTATGCAATATTAAATTAGTACTATTTATAAAATAAAACAAAACATACTACATAAATACTTGCAATAAACACTTTACAAATTTTCAAATAATGTCTAAACAATATATTTACTAGCAAGATTATACAATCGTGTTTTATCAATAAATATATGTATACATGTATATTTCATAATTGTTCCCCGGTAGACGGTCCGGTGTACAGGACTCCCGCCTCATGCATTTGTGTCCTAATTTGGGGAAGGAGGGAGGGGGGCTATAAAATATTAAATTATCACGATTTACAAAATACTACGTATAACTAAAATTATTGTTTTTCAATAGGAGTGGCTATAGGACCACCCTGCGGCTGGACTTATAGTATCTTTTTTGGTCATGAAAGTGAACCCCAATCATCAGAACAATACAATTCTTCAACAATTCTTCAACCTCCAGTCACTGTCCCTCCATATGTTGATCTCCTTCGGGAGGTAACGTGACAGGAGGCTGTTGATCCCCTTGTAGTTTAACATTATACTCATCCACGGGGCAGTCCTATACGCGGGATTTGCTGCGTGGCATGAGAGTGCATACGGCGATCGCCGTCTCCGATTCTTCTACCATGATGTATCGGCAGAGACAGGAAACCCTGTTGGCGATCGACTTAGTACGCACCCCATGATGTGGCATCATATTTGTACGATTATACCATCGATATAAAAATACTGGATATAGCAACAGCGCCCTCATCATTAAGCCAGCGACAGTGTGAAAAAGTACTCCAAAAGTACTCCAAATACAAAGACCATGCTCGCTCGAGTGAATCGATTTACGGAAATGAATAGAAGCACCTTTTGTATTTGGTCACTTAGGTGGACTTTTAGATACTTGCGGCGGCTTCAACGTCGCTCATTCGGCATTGTTCAGCGTGCTGTATCCAGTGTGTATATATCGATGGATTATACACTTTAACATGCTCCCTCCGGAGATCCTTACCGAGTTTATATTCCTATCCAACAATATATACAAGTCATGTACAATTACTTATTGCATCATAACGTATGACCATTTTATTTATATTCACACATACAAAAGTATAATTTCCTACTTATTGATTGATTTGTTGAATGATTGCTTTAGTATTATATTGCACATGACACCCAACTTGCTGAATTAGTACAATTTATATACATGTAAAATACAATAAATACACAATTAAATAACATACGTTAATCATTTCATTAGCTTGAATACAAAACGCAGGATTATACAACAGTAATGAGCTTAATACTAAATATGTTATTCGTTGCAGAAATAGTATCGTTAATGATATCGCTAATAATATTCGTTTGTCTCGCAATGTAAGGACAGCAAGGAATCTAAAACGATCACGACGTTTCGTGCGCCGCCGCAACACTTCGTCAGGTGACTATTATTATTATTATTTTAATTTTAAATGGCGACTCAATCAAATATGATTATTTTCGCCAGACATAAAATCCTATTTAAAAAAATATATATATACATATATATATTTAAAGTATGTATATTATAAGGGGGCAAGGCGTTCAGCACCTGACTTAGTTCGCGGAGGCCACGAAAAAAACCCAGCCCCTGCTGGAGGAAACGTGGGTGCATCTTAGGATGCCAAACGAGGGCGCACTCCCTGTCTCCTTGCTATAATTAATATTTATATTCATATATTAATATAATACTAGGCACCTGAGGAAAACCCCTCCTCATGTGTATATAATTATTCAATCTTCAATACAAAAATAATACAAGATTGCGTGCGCAATTACAATTTACTAATACTATTTTATATTAAATCTTTTCACACGGAGCAAATATTTCCATACCAAAATTCATTACAATTACACTTTTAATTTAACGTACTTCACTGTTGCACATCTACACATAAAATGGGATTCTCCATCAGCTTGGGATCCCCTCCCAAGTGAACTGGTGATCCAAGTTAGCTGTATGTATTTTACAATCAAATAATGCAGGAGATTGAGCACTTTGCACTCATATACAGCATGTATATTATGCGTGGGTATAATAATATTACAAATACACTTTACAAATACACATTACCAATACACATTACGGGTACACATAACATTTACAAATATATATTACAAAAGCAACTTACAAACACTAATTAATATTATTTCATTTTACACCGAGGAAGTCCCTCATTAAGTGTAAATAACATATATAGATGTTTCTTTCATTCCTTTTCCTTTTTCTTAAAAAAAATAATAAAACAAATTTAAAAATGGAGATTCCAGGATTTATGGCTCTCCTCCATGAGGTTATTGGTGTTCCAAGCTGGCTCCATGTCTATTACATATACTAAATCATGCTTGTGCACTTTGCACACATTACTACACTAATTTCCTGCATTGGTAAACTATTACTAAGTATTTTATACAGATTTACAAATTACAACTGCACAATACAGTTACCCATTACAGTGCAGACAACATTACAATAAAACATTACAGATGTACATTACAATTGACATTGCCAATGTACATTGCAAGTGTGCGTTGAAACTACTCGGTTCATATTACAGATACACATTACAATTACATAGTACAAACACATTTTACAAATAAAACCAATACACATTACAACTTACAACTTCCCTTTACAGATATGCCTTACAATAATCAAAACAAAGTAATTCATTTTACACTGATAAATCCCCACTAAAAGTAAAACAAAATTAATGTATTATGTATTATTATCTTAATTATTTATATATTACTAATTACATGTCAATAGCACATTACTGTACTATGGCACATACATTATACAAGAGTGTGCACAGACAAGCAGCCCACATGTCTTGTCTACCAATATCAAGCAAGTATTTATGTGGAGTATACTTATTATATTTATTTACGAAGTATTATACATGTTTGTACTCTTTATAAGCTGACTAAGTGTGCCAGATTAGCATCACAAAATAATTCTTTAATTGAAATTTCAATTGGAATTTACCAATATAATAATAACACAAAAAAAGTGAATCGACACAGTTAAAATGGATCCCCTCCACTTCACCTGCTTTATCTCACTTCATGGTATTTTTTATTTTATTTTTTTTATATACAATTGACATTTGTGGATCCCCTCCACTTATGTCATATTTACTATCTTACTTAAACTATATTTATTTTCTCATTATATCGTGTATACTTTACGCCAATATATATTTAAAGAACTCTAAAAAGTGTACTTAAATTTACTATAAACTAAAAAAAACACCTATAAATCGCAGTTAGTTGTGGATCTCCTCCACAACCACTTATTTGTCTTATATCATCAAATACTTATATATTTGTTTGAGATTTATGGATCCCCTCCACTCATGTCGTATTTTTAATTTCTTCTAATATTAAATGTTATACTTCACTTTAAATTAAATAAAATGGGAGCCCCTAGCGAGTCTTGGATCCCCTCCATACACTCTAGTTTGTCTCAACTCAATACCTTTTTTTCGTATATATAAAATATATCTCCTTTGTTTTTCTTTTGAAATTCTTCCATTCATTGTCTATTTTATACTCCTATTTTAAATCTTATTTGTGAGTTTATAATATATTATATCAACATTGTCTCTTTATCTTAATAATTCAAGGTTATTGGCACTGTCTTGTGGATCCCCTCCACACATGCCTATAACATATAATTTAGTAAACACTTTATGCATATCATTTTAAACAAAGAAAGCGTATAACAGCTGGCACTTGTGGATCCCCTCCACTTATATGCCCCATGTTACACTATTTATATATATACATATTTATATTCAAACAATATTACAATCAACATGTGTGGATCCCCTCCACACATTTTCAAAATTATATATTTTGAATATTTTATTACTCTGTGTATGTTTATATTTATATACAAACAAAACAAAACGAAACATTTCCAAAAACATGTGTGGATCCCCTCCACACATGTTCTTAACTATAACATTACCAATGACTTGGGTGGATCCCCTCCACTCATGTCCAAAATTATATGTATGTACAGTATATTTAAATATAAACTAAAACGAACCTGTGTTATCTTTACTTACACTACATTATAATTTGTATAGAATTATTTATTTGAGAGAGCATCAATAATATAGGATCCCCTCCAATATTACTAATATTTATGTATTGCTCTTCAAACCGCTTAGTTTGTTGTACGTATTCTAATAAAAATCCAACATTATACTTCTTAAAAATGTCTTTAATACTTAAGTCTATGACTCGTGTCTTTTTTCATTTTATTTCTTTGTTTATCGTATTTTTTACAATACAATCACAAGTGTGCTACATTTCCTTCTATGTGGCACACTTCACATAAATTATGTGGGCGTTGAACCATCATACAATGAAAGTCTTCTAGTGGAACATGACCTAGTCTTAATCTATGATATATAACTTCTTCTTTTCGACATTTGAATGTCATTATTTATTTGACATACCCTTGGTTCTAAATAAAATAAACTCTTACCGTGGAATTTTCCCATTTATTTTGCATTCATCTCTAGAATGTTTATACTCTTTTACAAATATGTTTACACTCTTCTAAATTAAGAAATGCTATTTTTACATCAATACTATCATGTATCAGGGCACTTTTGGCTAGCTTATCCACCATCTCATTGCCTGGGATGCCACAATGAGATAGGATCCAAGCCAGCTAAATAGTGTGCCCTAAATTACTTAAGTGTGTATTTGTAATAATAATTTCTTTAATAATATTTGACTGACTCTTCCATGGATTATTCTTGATCCACATGAGTGTACTGAGGGAGTCAGTCAATATTATAATATTAGATGGTGGGAAGTTTTCCACATATTCAAACGCTAATAATATTGCCATCTGTTCAGCTCTACATATAGAGACAGGGGACAATTTCTTTTTTATTATTTTTTTAGAATAAGGAATATATACAGCTGCTGCTGTATTATTATTTTATGGATTTTTCGATCCATCCGTGTATACATGGATTTTATCTTCCATGTGTCATTAATAAACTGAGATGCTATTTGTCGTTTAACGTGCTCATTATCTTGTGCACTATATACTTACGTATAATAACATTTGTTTCTGGTACCTTGAAGTGCCAGTGTGGTATTACATTAAATACTCTTTTTTTTGTACATCAATATTTTCTATATTACATCTTAGTGCCAACGAATTATTTTGTTTACTGTTACCCATCATTTTAACTATATCATCTTGAAAACACGGAGTAAAGAAGTCTAAATATAGCTTATTAGTATCTAAACTTTGTACATAGCATGTATATCTATCTATTTGCATCTTTCTTCTAATATGAAGGGGGGGGGGGGGCTCTGAACATTCAACTTGTAATGATTGTAGTGATGTATCATAAAGGGCTCCTGTAGCTATTTTTAGTCTCATATATTGTATTAAATTAAATTTCAATAATACTCTGGTTGTAGCAGAATCATATAATTCACAACCAAAGTCTTGCTCGGCTCGTCTGTTGGACGGCAACAATGGTGAGCCTGTTCTGGCTGGTCGGGGAGTGTTATGACCCTTTTCAACTTATTGGGCAAACATACATTTCATATTATCTTGTGATACATTGCTCTACAATAGAAAAATACGTCGGCTCATACAACCGTACGGGTAGACGCCATGTGGCAGCCGCCACCTTCGTCCGGTGGCATCGTCATCATACATGTGTTTTATTCTTTTCTCTCATAACACATTAACCACAGATTTTAGAATTGCTCCTTTCACTGATTTATAATATGTTTTTATCTCTAAAGTGAATCCCGTCCGGGCAGTACAACTTAAAAAGGGATGCACACCGGGACTCCTGCCCCAGGTGCATGCTACCAGCTTACAATTATATTACAAAGCGTCCGTATTTACCTGCATTTTGTATGTATTTTATTAAAACATTAAATGTATATTGCTCAAAGATCTCTTTAATCGTGATATTTAACTTTTGTATATCATGTTTAAACTAGTTTCCTCATCATATATAATGCATTTTAATATATAGTGAAATATATTATCAACAATATGACAAGTTTCATACAGATTGTGTGGTAGTTGCCCCATATTAAAACACTATTCTGGCAACAATTATACCTGATCCAGTCTCTATCTATAAGACATCACTTCATCACGGCGACAATTACATAGATTGTGCCTTCATAACAGTAGGTTCTAAATATAAAAGAGACCTACCATGAGTATGGGTGGATCATATATGTTGCCACATTTATATATGTGACCGGCTCTGGCAAAACCAGCAACTTTGACACAAAATGTAAAATTGAGCTTTTGATATGATGTTGGCGTGTGGATTTTTTCTTTATTTCTGAGACCATTTGTACGCCGATCGGACAAAAATTGAAGATGTTGTGATTTTTTAATTATTTTTCTTATTCTGCTAAAACAATGGGAGATAATTGAAGTTAAAGTTCAACACTCAGTTCAAAGTACATGTCATTCTTGATTGTATCCTAAGATATTAGCCATTTTCCGATAATATTTCGAGGTTTCGCATATCTCATTGGAAACAAGAAAAGTTGCTTAACAGTGTGATACTAACATGTCCATTTCGTCCCTGAGGTCAATTTTCAACCTTTTCAGGCCATTTACGCAAAATCGTAAATTTGACGAAGTTCCTAGTTTTGCCAGAGCCGGTCTCATATAGCTTTGTTTATGATAGGTACATTCCTGTAAATTTAATTGGGATTATTAATTATGTGTGTACATTAGACACGGCTTCTTTTGCTAGGGTGTCTACCATCTCATTGCCTTCAGTCCCGCAATGTGAAGGTATACACGCTCATATTATAGTATGGCATTGGTTACATAGTTGGGTATATTTTTAAAACACAATTCTTTAATAATCTTAGAATAGCAATTTCAACAGTTATTTTCAATTAATAACAATATACTTTAAAAATCAGTTAAAATAATAAATTTATCAGGGCGGAAATCTTCCAACCATGGCTTTGCCAATAAGATGGCGGCCTGTTCCGCTCTACATACATATACGGGTGATATTTTCTTCTTTATTTGAACATTATAACTTGTGGGGGTGCCATCTTTCAAACAAACCAAATCATGTGCTTCAATAAAATCTCCGACTACTGATCCATTAATATTTTTCTTTTTACTATCCCAAAGTGGGTTATATGAATTAAAGTCTCCACAAATTATAGTATGCTGTACTGTGGGATCTTTTAATGCATTTAAATAATCTTTTTGATATTTTATACATAGATTATAGGAATTTATAATCGAAATCGTTATTATATTTATTAAGACATTAACTTTGTGATATTCGTCATCAGGTGGGGAGGGTATTACTTGGTAGGTTATTGATTTATGAATATACATTGCACACCCCCCGCTAGTTCCTGATTCCCTTGGTTTTAATAAACTAATATAATAGAAATAATAGAAATATCACTACATGTTCTTTTTCCATTTGGATCCCATATTCTGGGACGTAAAATGCAGCAGATGTAAAGCCATTGTCTGGATTTTTGGATCCATCCGTATATATATGGAATTTGTCCTCAACTATAGAATATATAAAAAATCCATAGTCAATTGTTCTTATAAATATCTAGATCAGAAACATGACATTGAGTATGAATATCAAAGTATACCATGGGTCGAGTGATGGTCCACGGTGATAATATACATATATGGTGCAGATTCATTTTGATTGATCTCTGTCCTTTCTCAACACAAAGGGTCTCTTAAAAGTATATTTGAATAATAAAGTAAATTATCTTGCCAACAAGGCTCCAATATTTCTTTCATCAAGAAAGTATTTTGTCTACATAATAATTGATGCTTATAAATGTTACTTTGCATATTACGCCTTAGGTCAATGGGCATCTTTCCACAATCAACATGTAGCGCTTTTAATGAAGTACCGGGTACAGCACTGACCAGTAATTATTTACAAGCTATTATAGTGTATAGCATTTAATTTACATATAACTGTTTATTTTACCGAGCCATACAACTCACATCCATACTCTATTACGGGGCGTATAAAGGCTATATACAACAATAATAAATAAATGTGCCAGCTAGACGTTTTAATATATTTTTTTTTCTTACATCTTACAAAGACATCTTCAATGTTAGTCCTCCAAGTCAAGGAGGTATTCAAATGTAATTCCTAAGATCATATATTGATTTAACACTCATTTTTGTATTTCCTTTGGTCTAGACATTCTATGGAAATTCACCAAGTAGTATGCAAGCGCATTTGAGTGTTGTGGCACCCGTCATTTACGCCCGGCGCGCTCGCCTCGCGTCAATATAACATCATTACGTTAGGAACCATGCCACGCCCATTATATATACATATTTTAAATATTACCATAATGACTTATATTTCAATAAAAATACAAACATTTAATTCTTAAATATATCTCTAATTTAAGTTCAAAGACCTTCATATTTCTTTTCAACTCTTCTCTGTTGCTGATAATATTTACTACAATATAATAAAAAGTGTGCTAGATTCCCGACTATGTGGCATGTTTCACAGTGATTGTGGGTGCGCTTTCCCATCATAAAATTAAAAAAATCTTCTAAAAGAGTATGTCCTATCCTAAATCTATGGTACAATACTTCTTCTTGTCTACATTTAAATGATGTGTTTTATTCTATTTACATTTGGCTCCAAATAATAAAATATGCTTCTTCCACGAGTGGAATTTTCCCATCTATTCTGCCAAGCGTCTCTTTATACTCCGTTTCATATATTTTTACACTCTTGTAAATTCAATGGGATATTAACCTCTATAGACTAATGTGTCGGGGCACTTTTGGCTAGCTGCTTGTCTGCCATCTCATTGCCTGGGATGCCACAATGAGATGGGTTTCGGGCCAGCTAAATATTGTGCCCTAACTTAGTCAAATGTGTAATTTGTATAATAATTTCCTGCATAATATTAGATTGGCTCGTCCATGGATAATTTGTAATCAACATAATTTTACTTAAAGAGTCGGTTAATATAATTGAATTAGATGGTGGGAAATATTCAACATTTTCAAATGCTAATAATATAGTTCTACAAACAGATACTGGAGACAATTTATGTTTTATTCTTTTTAGTGTATGTTATGTATACAGCCGCTGCAGTATCATATGGATCTTTAGAACCATCCGTGTATACACGAATTGTGTCTTTTCAAGTATCATTTATAAAATCAAGCGTAATTTGCCTTTTTCATATCACTATCATGGGCACTACAATAATCACGTATGATCATGTTTGTTTGGTATTTTATTTATCTTAGATTTTGAACCTCTTTATATCTTCAATAATATATATATTATATGTAATTGCTAGCGATTTATTTTGTTCTCCATATCCCACCATTTGTACAGTGTCATCCTGTATACAAGGAGCAAACAAATCATCAGATAGCTTACCTTTTGTATAAACAACTTGTTAAAGTGATCCCTGTAAAGTGTCAGATATTGCACAAAATGACATTTGAGACTTCATTGTAAAATACAATTGAAAGATTTGTGAAGGTTTGAAAGAAAACGAACACTGTTTACCTAGTGAAAAAACGAATATTGAGTTCATATTTTAGATTTGTTGCAGTAATAATCGTCCGTTTGACGGATACCCGCACCCGTGTATACAGACGGTACAGAATTTGTTTGAAAAAAATCTAACCCTATTGTATTCTTCTCTTACCATAAGCTAAACAACACGGTAGAAGAGAAACGAGGATGCTCCAAAAAATGTTCGTGGAGTTGGACACTGTACAGGGATCACTGTAACATAACATCGTCTAATATCAAGTGGGGGCTATGAGCATTTGACTTGTAATGATGTGCCAGTGATGGCTCCTGTGGCAATTTTTAGTCACAAATATTGTATCAAGTTTAATTCTAATAATATTGTAGTTGTGGCGGAATCACATAATTCGCAACCCAAATCTAATATGGGTCTAACTAATGATCTATAGAAAGTTTTTTTTCTGTCAGGGCCCCAACTCATGTCAGAAATACACCGTAACAAGTCAGGCGTTTCATACATATACATATCAGGGGCGGATCTAGCTTTTTGCTAAGGGGGGGGGGGGGTTGACCCGAGCCGCGTAGCGGCCAGTGGGGGAAGAGTCCGAGAGGGGGGTGTCCCCCCTCTCGGCGATTTTTTGTTTGCTATTTTGAACCCCCGTAAGTGATTTTTGTTCCCTTTTTTTTCACTTTTTTCACTGATACATTTTCACCTGGCAGCCCGGGGGGGGGGGGGGGGGGGGGGGGGGGGGGGGGTTAAACCCCCTAAACCCCCCCCCCCCCCCTGGATCCGCCACTGTATATTATCTATATGAGGGTTCCATGACAACCTTGAGTCTAGGGTCTAGATAGTTATACTGTGTTCTAATATCTATATCTTCGTGGAGTTTTTTGGGGTGAAAACCACTTTTGTTTTTTTTCCACCGATATATATAATTGACATTTCTCACACCACTGTATAACATTATTTAAGTCTTGCTGAATATTGCAATGTAGTATATGTAAATGTATATCTTTACTCCATATTGCAACATCGTCAGCATAAATACATTGACTTTTCAATTTACTAACTTGTAACAATCCAACTTATACAAATTCAAAAGTATAGGACTTATGACACTACCTTGTGGTAGGCCTCTAGTAGTGTTATGGGTTTCTTATAATGTGTCAGATACGCTTACTTGTATACTTATATTACTAATGAAGGAAGAGATCCAATTATATATATTTATACTGAAACCCATGTTTCAATTTCAACATAAATGTATTTCTACATAATGTATCAAAGGCTTTCTCAAAGTCAATGAGCAAGCATATGTGTGCTCGTTACCCACAAGACATATTATGATGTCTCTCTCTAGTCTACATTATAATGTTATCTAATACTTTTATTCCCTCTATACAAAACCTGTGTGGTCTGGATCAATTAAATAATATACGTAGAATTGCCTCATTAAACTTTCAACAATAATTGTTTCCATTATCTTACTTAACACGGATGTTAAAGGGGAATTAACCCTTATCCTTTTGACTTACTGGACTAGTTTTAATTTTCTATATCTTAGATTAAAGTTATATCTCGTCAATGTTGTTTATTTGAATCGCGTTCGGAAGTTCACCGGTGAGTGAATATTACTTTTACGTTGCGTATGTATGTCCCCATCTACGACTTGTTCTATACAATGGATACAGTCGTTATTATGATGCAAGACAGTACAATATTTGCTATTCATTTTATGTTATACAATATTGATAATATACGAACGTTAAGCCAATGGGTGTGGTATGGGCAAGAAGTAACTTACTTATTACTGCTACTGCGTCTATACTGCATTAATATCAATTCACTGCTTTCTTATACGATTAGGGACAATGTTGGTGTAGATATTACAGTTAGATATAAAATATAAAATACATTTCAGTCAAATAACTTATTAATTTAAATATATTGCACTTGAATTACAATTCAAAATTTGGAAATCAATTGGGCTGGTACGGGCAAGAGAGAATCAAGAATATTGCACGTTTTGTATTATGCTGCTATATATAATATCCCAGCCGTTTGTAGAGAATTAATTTGTTCATCGGTGGGTAATGTTTAATTTATACTGCTACTGCGTCTTGTATGGTTTCAATATAGTTATTTCCCTGCTTTCATATACTGTTATGGACAATCTTGGTGTATATTACAGTTTGACAAAAATAAAAAGCATTCAGATATGAGAGCGTTATATCAATATAATTTATATATTGCACTTATATCATGGTATTGGCAAGAACTAGTAGGGCACAGCAAATTAAGAGTATTGCATGTTTTGTAGTAATATAATATAGATATAATGCAATACATGTGGTGGCGGTCTCAGGTTAATATTCTATATGTAATTATTCGTATAAAATATTGTATTATGCTGCAGCTATATAAATAACATCCTAGCCATATTTGGGTAATTGATTGGGTTAATCGGTGGGTAAGGATAAGCGGTTGAGGTAGTATGTTACGAGTCGGATTTTCATGTTGATGATTATACCAATGAAAGTAAGCCAGCCTAAGCTTTCATGTCCTAATTACACAAAAACTATGCCGCTTTCATGAGGCGGGGTTATGCAAGTGATCACTCGGTTGTGACTACCATGTTAAAAACACTAAATGTCTTATCAAAATAAAGATTGGGAAAGATGCCATTAAATATTATAATATCATTTCAATTCATACAAACATTCCATTTCAGTACAACATAATTTTTTTTAAAAAATGGTATTGGGTATTTGGGTTCAATATCCTTAAACATATCACATGTCCGGTGAATCATTTTGCATTTATAATAACCAAACTTACACAACTAAACACAAATATGAGCGTTATAAGAAAATGAGGTAACATTACTTTTCTTGGCGTGATGGTTGCAAGTCTTCCTTGGTGATGTGCGTTCCTGCTTTTTCAGAATGTCGATATCGCCAACAGTCTTTCTCGATACGTGAACAACATGACCAATGTCATTATCAGGAAAGTCCTTGAGCAGGCTGAATCAAAGTTCTATGTTGGTGATAAACCCCCGAGATCAGATCATATCCTTCTCCTTCCATTTCCACACGGCACAAACGATGGGTGGACTCGTTCAAGATGCCTTGGTTGTAATCATCCAATTCCATGTCATGATAAGCGCTTCTGTCATCAAAATCTATTATAATTAAAAACAAAAGGAAACATAACCGTAAACTGGGGTGACTTTGGAAAGTGGGGTAACTTTGGGCAACATTTTGTTTCTGTTTGGTCTTTATCAAGCATTCTCTAGAAATATTTAATGTTCATAACTGGTAGAACATACGCCGAATATAACTAAATGGAAACAAATAGCCACAATTGGAATACAACATTTCGCCCAAAGTTTTCCCACTCTCTAAAGTCACCCCGGTTTACGGCATCGCATATTATAACGGTAATAATGTAATAATTATATTTAGGATTTTGATAATAATCATAAGTAAAGTGATATAAAAAAAGTGGAATATTACAGTTAAGTCTCTATGCAAACAAAACAGGGAGGGATTGTACAGTTCTGGTCAAACTGAATTTTAGTAAATAGAATTATTAATTTCACCACGTTGTATGTCAAAACGATTGTGAAAGTGATTTGTTAACAAGGATTCAATAGTTTCTTTTTTTAAAAGGATTCAGTAGAGAGATTAACAATAATTCAGAAGACACCTTGGGAAATGTTATGCTTATGTTGGAATAAATTTGGGGCCCACATGTATTTACATCAAATATGTATACGGATATTTCAGCTGTTGAACCTTTTTTAGTAAAGAAAAGATCATTGAGTCTTTAGAATCTGGTCCCTTTTTAAAATATTACCCAGTTGATTTATTTGTTTTCATTAGATCACAAAGAACTTTTTTTTTAACCACCCTGTCAACCAAAACTGTACTTCTCCTTATAACTCCAAAGATCTATAGAGACACAAATATGCACAAATATGTATTCCTAAATGCTGCATTTAACACACAGGGACTCCCGCCACAGTGTGTGTGATAGAATGCATGCTCGCAACATTATAAAATAAATGTACGTACTAAGTATTCAAATGTATGATAGTGTACACGCACCCGCGCGCAACTACACCATACATCAAAAATGGAAACTCCAGCAAGTTGGAATCTCCTCCCTTCACTGCTGGAATTGATTTAACTCCACAAATTTAAACTATTATCATTTTACACACAGGGACTCCCGCCACTGAATGCCTACTTGTAATATCATAAAATACATGTACGTAATAAGCAATGTAATATTCAGATGTATATGTTAGTGTGCACGCACCCGCGCGCGACAACATCATATACAAATGTAGCCTTTTATTTATACATAGGGCTTCCTGCCACTGATGTATAGAATATATTAAAGACTAACAATACATTGCCTAGTCACAACACAATAACAATACTAATAAAATAAATATTTCATAAGCGATGAAGTGTTCAGATTTATGACAATTCGAACACACCAGCGCCCACACCGTCACAGATCAGAAATGTTGATGTAATAGCAATAGACTCCAGGAGGTTGGGATCCCCTCACCATCACTGTCGGATCCGATCCGGAAAGAGTTGCAATCGATTGTTAAGTTGCAATTAATTGCAAGTAAGAAAATATGCTCATTTGAACCAATCAGATTTGTGCATTTAGTCACATAAATTGAATTGCAATTTATTGCAACTTTACAATCGATGGCAACTCTCTTCAGATGAGGGCCCTTGCATTCCAGCATAACACCACACACACACACAATTCATCCAAAGTACAATTACGAGAATGTCCAGGTCATGCGGCAGAATGGGATCCCCTCCCATCACCACAGGTGTTCCAGTATAACTCCACAAAATACATACCCGTAAACTATATTATTTAAAACAAATATATATCTTGTACAATTTTACCGTTTATACACTACAGGGACTCCCGCCACTGGTGTAGACACAGTGTAGATTCGTACTAACAGTATAATGCCTATCCACAACCTAAACATACATAAAACAAGTAATCAGGTATTCAGATGTATGATAGCATGAACACACCAGCGCCCACAATTCACACATCATAAATGTTGAGATGAATTACACATACAAATAAGGGAATGTCCAACAGATTGGGATCCCCTCCCTCCCAATTACTGCCGGAGTTCCAATTTAACACCTCAAACACAAATGCCCGAATGTTCATCAGTGGCACAACTTCAGTCACATTATGTGGAATATTACTAGTTATACTTTGCGGGAATGTCATTTGACAGGTTTTCATTGATAATGAAGACTATTAGTGCAAGTCAAATATCACAGGTGTGACATGGTTTGAACAGTTAACGGTAATTTCAGTTAATTCAGTCTAGACTAAAGTTGTACCACTGATAAGAATTCGGGCCACTATTAACAACATGAAAACTAAGGGACAATCTAGGAGTCTCCAGCAGGTTAGGATCCCCTCCAAATCACTGCTGAAGGTCTAGTATAACTCCAACTACTAACATAAATATATAAAACATTAATGTATTCAAAAAGTGTGCCTTATACACTCGGGGACTCCCGCCACTATTGTAGGGATAGATCTGCAATCCAGTATTAAGATGAATGAAAGTTTGAACACACCCGCGCCCATGCCTTCACACATCAGAAATATTGATAATCTATCTACAACTACCGGTCTGAAGTATACGTTGAAATGTGAACCCTCATTAAGGTATGGATACATGAATATACACACACACATTTACAAATAGATGGAAACATCTGGATTAATAAGATAATCGTAAACCTACTACTTACTTGTATGTTTGTAGTTCGCCATCCCATGTATGGCAGCATCACAGGCAGCCCAATCCCGTCTGTTCTAGGCAAGCGCTTGAATGTTCCAAGTTGCCTTGGTTGTTATCGCCCAACACTTTGTCGTGAAGCTAGTATCGCCTTTTCTCTAAACCTATTATAATAACAAACAAAAGGAAACATCCGTAAACCGGGGTGACTTTGGAAAGTGGGAACTTTCGGAAACATTTTGTTTCTATTTTGTTATTACGTACATTTTCAAGGAAAATGCTTCATGATGTAAATTGGAAGACAAAGAAAAACAAGTTATGTTTGCGTTGGATCAAGTGACCTTGCCATTATATTGGGGCAAAAAAAATGTTGCCCAAAGTGTCCACACTGTCCAAAGTCACCCCGGTTTACGGTATCACACATTACAGCAGTAATAATATGATGATTATATTCGAGATGTTGATAATAATCGTAAGTCTACTGATTATAATTCAGTTTCAGCGCTAACAAAAGCACAAAATGGAGAGGATCAGAAAAAGAAATTGTACAGTTCTGGTTTATCGTGACTTTCAGTTAATAAGAGTTTGATAGGCTCTGATTAATATATTACTTGGAGGGTGCCCGTCAGACCCAAGACCGTTTGAAGCATTTCGTATACAAGATTGTGAATGTGAATATTTTGAAAAGAAGGATTCAATAGAGAGATTATCAACAACAATTTAGGAGACAGTCCTGGTAAATATTCAAAAATGTGAAGGCTTTGTAAATATTTCCTTCAATGTTTTAGTAAATGTGGGGCCCTAATTTCTTCTCGTCTGATATGTTTATGGATCTTTCAGCTGTTTCTAAACAGATTTCGAGTAAACAAAGTTCATTTGATTTTTAAAATCGGGTGCTTTTGCAATTTTACCGTTAGCTGTTTATCACTTAACAGAGAAATTATTTTTTGAACCACACTGTCACCCAAAACTGTACTACTCCTTTAATCACAGCTCGACAAATTTGGACATTTGTGAATACAAATCAATCCAAATGATGATTAATTACGCATCGGGCAATATATTATTTGGTGCACCGGGACTCCCGCCACAGGCACATGTGTAAAATTATTGGCAATGATAACATGTTATAATGAAATGTTACGATGTACAGTTGTAATGGGTGTCCCGCCACTGACAGCTGCGTACTGTTATTAATGCCTTTTCTGGCATTATATCCACTCCCAGTAACTGTTGGAGTTCAAAAACAGGGTTCCCCAAAAAACGAAACAGAGTAATTGCCAATCTTCGGTTATGTAATTAGCAGGTTGGGATCCCCTCCCAATTAAAGCTAGAGTTCCAACATAACACGACAAAGACATTGTTATCCAACGTATTCCTTTGGGACGCTCCACGAGTTTGGGATCCCCTCCCAATCACCGAGAACCAATATAACTGCACAGATAGAGAAACATTATGCAATATGCACAAATATGTATTCTTAAATGTTGGCTTTGACACACAGGGACTCCCGCGACTAGTTTTGGGGATAGAATGCCTACTCGCAACATTATGTAATACATGTATGTAATTAGCAATCATGTATTCAAATGTATGATAGTGTACACGCACCCGCGCGTTGCACATCATACAACAGAAACGTTGATATATACTTAACATACAGGAAACTCCAGCAAGTTGGGATCCCCTCCCTTCACTGCTGGAGTTGATATAACTCTACAAAATGATACAAATTTAGCTTTTCACACATAGGGACTCCCGCCACTGGTGTAAAGGATAGTAAAGACTGTCACTAACACTAGATTGCCTACTCAAAACATAAACAAAATACATACATTTAATGAACAATGGAGTATTCTGATGTACGAGAGTGCGAACAGACCCGCGCCCACACTTTCACACATCAGAAATGTTGATATTATATTTACAACTACGGGTAACTCCACCAGGTTGGGATCCCCTCCCTTCACTGCTGGAGTTCCAAATATAACTCTTCAGATACAGATATACCGTATGTATGAATATTTATTCTGAAAGGTAGCATTATACGCACAGGGAATCCCGCCTCTGGTGTGGGGGATAGAATGCCTTTTCGCAACATTACAACCATGACAACATAATGTACGTAATAAGCAATTAAGTATTGACATGTATGATAGTATGCACACACCCGCGCGCAACCACATCATACATCAGTAGCCCATTTCATAAAAAAAACTTGCAATTGTTGTAAATGTCCAATTATTGTACTTATTTGGTCAACAGCCAATTTAGCATGGAGTATTACAGCTGTTGCCATGGTAGTTACAATTATTGGACATTTACAACAATTGCAACAGTTTTATGAAATGGGCTACAGAATAATGAAATGTATTCCAGCAGGTTTACATCTCCTCCCTTCACAGCTAGATTTTAAATATATAACATACACAAATACAAATGTAGCCTTTTACACATAGGGACTCCCGCCACTGATGTATAGTAAAGACTGTCACTAACAATATATTGCCTACTCACAACATAAATAAAATAATAGCAAATAAGTATACTGTCTTGATAAGCAATGACGTATTCAGCCTACTCACAACATAAACATACGTAAACAGTATCCAGATGCATGAGAGGAGGAACACACCCGCGCCCACACTTTCACACATCACAAATGTTGATATGAATTGAAGAGCTTAACTCCAAAAGGCGCTCAATCCACTTTTTCAACTTTCGAGAAAACGGGTTTCTTTGCCCAACTTTGTACGCATGCCTATAAGAATATGAAATGGAACGCTCCATAATTTGATTTTGATTTTGTAATGTGTCAAACAAATTGGATTTCTAGATAGCCATGTAGCTCATGAATGTACCGTTATAGTTAACTCAATATTCATGGAAATTGGATTAAGCGCCTTTTGGAACTAAGCTCTTCAATTATATATACTTACAAAAACGGGAATCTCCAGCAGGCTGGAATTCCCTCCCTACACTGCTGGAGTTCCAAGATGATACCGCAAAACACAATTGCCCGAAATCTCATCAGTTGCACAACTTCAGTCACGTATGTGGAATATTACTGGTTATACTTTGACTGGAATGTCAAGATACAATTTGTCGGGATGAGTTTCGAGGAAGGATTTTCATTGATAATGAAGACTAAGTGCAAGTCAAATATCACAGGTGTGACATGGTTTGATAATTTCAGTTCATTCAATCTAGACTAAAGTTGTACTACTGATGAGAGTTCGGGCCATTATTAACTTAGGGAATATTGAGTGGAAGGTCCAAGCTATTTTGCAATTTTCACTCACCTGTTACGCTAGCATTAGTTTGAATAAATTAATGATGCATGTGTAATTTCACTTATTATTTATGTTATTGATATAGTTCCTATGTATACCTAAGAACCGATGTTATATTATTCGTTGCAATAATAAGCTCTAACTTGAAACTTTAAACTTGAAGTATAACTCCACAATTACGAACATAAATGGAATATTTTCAAATATGTTTTCTATTCTGCATTTTTACACACACAGGGACTCCCGCCACTAGTGTATTGATAGTGTAGATATGCAACAAGTATTTAGATGTATTTAAGTATGAACACACCCGCGCCCACACTTTCACATATCAGAAATATTGATAATCTATCTACAACTACGTTTGTTCTTATTATGAAAGTTACTCTAACCAAGGTATGAGTACATAAATGTATACACAAAACATATGCAAATATAAGAAGGAAACATCTGGATTAATAAGATAATCGTAAACCTACTACTTACTTTTCTGTCCGCAGTTCACCATCCCACGTTTGACAGCCGCTGTCACCGACACAGCCCGATCCCGTCTGTTCTAGGCAAGCGATTTAAAGATTTTTCGTCTAACACGTTGTCGTGAAGCTATTCGCGCCTTTTCTCGAAACCTATTATAATGAAAACAAAAGGAAACATAACCGTAAACCGGGGTGACTTTGGAAAGTGGGTAATTTTGGGCAACATTTTGTTTCTACTTTGTTTATAAATAAATTTTCGAGGAAAATTATTTGATAGTATAAGCTTGAATAACATTCGCGAATAAAAAACAAGACAAAGAAAAAAAAGTTATGTTTGCGTTGGATTACGTGAAATTGCCATAATAATATTGGGGTAAAAAAATGTTGCCCAAAGTCTCCCCACTGTCCAAAGTCACCCCGGTTTACGGTATCGGACATTATAACAGTAATACATGTAATATAATGATTATATTCAGGATGTTGATAATAATCATAAGTATAATGATTATAATTCAGTTTCAAAACTAACAAAAGCACAAAATGGAGATGATCAGAAAAAGAAATTGTACAGTTCTGGTTTATCGTGACTTTCAGTTAAGAGTTTGATAGGCTCTGATTAATACATTTATTGGAGGGTGCCCGTCAGACCCAGGCCCGATTGAAGAATTTCGTATACAAGATTGTGAATGTGAATATTTTTAAAAGAAGGATTTAATAGAGAGATTATCAACAGTTTAGAAGACAGTAGCGGGTAAATATTAAAAAATGTGAAGGCTTTGTAAACCTTTCCTTAAATGTTTTAGTAAATGTGGGGCCCTCATTTCTTCTCGTCCGATATGTGTATGGATCTTTCAGCTGTTTCTAAACAGATTTCGAGTAAACAAAGTTTATTTGATTTTTAAAATCAGGTGCTTTTGCAATTTTACCGTTAGCTTTTCATCACTTAACAGAACTATTTCTTGGACCACACTGTCAACCAAAAAAAGCTCGACAAATTTGGACATTTGTGAATACAAATTAATCCAAATGATGATAAATTACGCATCTGGCAATATATTATTTGGTGCACCGGGACTCCCGCCACAGGCACATGTGTAAAATGATTGTCAATGATGACATGTTATAATGAAATGTTGCGATGTACAGTTGTACTGGGTGTCCCGCCACTGACAGCTGCGTACTGTTATTAATGCCTAAAAGGCATTATATCCACTCCCAGTTACTGTAGGAGTTTAAAAACAGGGTTCCCCCCAACAACAAAAAACAAAAACAAAACAGGGTAATTGCCAATCTTCGGTTATGTTATTAGCAGGTTGGGATCCCCTCCCAATTAAAGCTAGAGTTCCAACATAACACGACAAAGACATCGTTATCCAACGTATTCCTTTGGGACGCTCCACGAGTTTGGGATCCCCTCCCAATCACCGAGAACCAATATAACTCCACAGATAGAAAAAAAAAACACATGATGTTATATGCACAAATTTGTATTCTTTGACACACAGGGACTCCCGCGACTACACTGTTAAAAAAAACAGTAGATTTTACAGGGAAAAAAATACAGAATCATTCTGTAAATTGTTGTAACTGGAAATTTCCTTTAATTTAACAGAAAAGATCTCTAAAAAAAAAGAAGAAAGGTTTTTTTTTACAGGAATTTGTTATGCTTACAGACCCCACGTACTGATTTTCTGTAATTTTACTGAGTGCTTCGTGAAATAAAATAATCCTCATATTTTAAGGAAAGATCCGTTTTCTTACAAAATTCATTTGAGAATCATCGTAGCCGCAGACCATCTGTAATTTTAAAGAATAATTCTAAAGGAAACGAAATAATTGTTTTTCAACAGAATCTGTCATTTATTTTACTTTAAATAAAAAGAAGAAATTTTTTTTTGCAGAAAATTGTTTTGCTTACAGACCCCATGTACCGATTTTCTGTAATTTCACAGATTGCTTTATGGAATAACGTAATCCTCATTTTTAAAGGAAAGATCTGTTTTCTTACAAAATTGTTTTGTGAATCATTGTTGCCGCAGACCATCTATAATTTTAAATAACAATTCTAAAAGAAACGAAATAACTGGATTCCAACACAATTTTGCATTTATTTTACTTTAAATAAAAAGAAGAACATTTTTTTTGGCAGAAAATTGTTTTGCTTACAGACCCCATGTACCGATTTTCTGTAATTTCACAGATTGCTTTAGGGAATAACGTAATCCTCATTTTTAAAGGAAAGATCTGTTTTCTTACAAAAATTGTTTTGTGAATCATTGTTGCCGCAGACCATCTGTAATTTTAAAGAATAATTCTAAAAGAACCGAAATAGCTGTTTTTCAACATAATTTTTCAATTATTTTACTTAAAAAGAATAGAAGAACTGTTTTTTTACAGGAAATTTGTACGCTTACAGTACCGATTTTCTGTGATTTAACAGAGTGCTTCCTGATATAAAGCAATCCTCAGATTTTAAGGAAAGATCTGTTTTCTTACAAAATTGCTTTGAGAATCATCATAGCCGCAGACCATCTGTAATTTTAAAGAATAAATCTAAAGGAAACGAAATAACTGGTTTTCAACTGAATTTATCATTTATTTTACTTTAAATAAAAAGAAGAAAAGTCATTTTGCAGAAAATTGTTATGCTTACAGACCCCATGTACCGATTTTCTGTAATTTCACAGAGTGCTTAGTGAAATAAAGTAATCCTCATTTTTAAAGGAAAGATCTGTTTTCTTACAAAATTATTTTGTGAATCATTGTAGACGCAAACCATCTATAATTTTAAATAACAATTCTAAAAAAATGAAATAACTGGTTTCCAACATAACTTTGCATTTATTTTACTTTAAATAAAAAGAAGAAAAGTTATTTTGCAGAAATTTGTTTGGCTTACAGACCCATGTACCGATTTTCTGTAATTTCACAGAGTGCTTTATGGAATTACGTAATCCTCATTTTTAAAGGAAAGGTCTGTTTTAAAAAAACTAGGACTATAACGTGCGGTGTGCCACAGGTGCCAGTAACATTGTTTTAACTTATATTTAACTAGTTACCTTGTTGTACTGACTACTTTGAGTTTAGATTGTTTGCAGACGATTCAATATTTTCATACTTTTGATGAGAGTCAAAAGGAAATAGATTCAAATTAAGTTAATGAGCAATTAAAGGCAGTTCAAAATAGTGTAATGCTAATAAACTCACTATTAATTTAAAGAAAACTAATTATATGATTATCCAAAGCAAAATACAGGTTACCTTGTTGTACTGACTACTTTGAGTTTAGATTGTTTGCAGACGATTCAATATTGTCATACTTTTGATGAGAGTCGAAAGGAAATAGATTCAAATTAAGTTAATGAGCGATTAAATGCAGTCCAAAATGGTGTAATGCTAATAAACTCACTATTAATTTAAAGAAAACTAATTATATGATTATCCAAAGCAAAATACAGGTAATTAATGAAAACGGTGTCCTTAACTGTCTGGTACAGATATGAATCATGTTAATGTTGTAATTGTGGCATCTTTTCTAGGAGTTGAAATTGATAGTATACATTGATTTGGAAAAATCACATGGACTTTGTAAATAAGTGTGTTCGTAGAAAAGTGCGTTAGCTATTTAAATTGAGATATTTTGTGCCTCAGTATATTCTTGTGCTTTTGTATGAATCATTTATACAACTTCAAATTCTCTATGGAATTGAGGTATGGGGAAGCAGTTCTAAATCTCACTTGTATTCATTTAGCTCAACAAATGGCTATGCGAGCTATTTCAATTTCAATTTTATTTCCAATGATATAAAAACATCAACATTACGAAAAAATCAAGTGAACAATTAATATCACATTATTACATAGATCTATACGGCGGGGTAATATCAATACTATATAACAGTATGATTAATAAAATAAAAGTCCACAAAGCTTGAAGAAAGGACAGCCCGTTGTAAGTATACTTTGATAATTATTACATTTTCATTATTGGGAAAATCCTCGAAACGACTGTTTAAACAATTGGGGATGTAAGATGATTTTAGTTTGCATGAACTTGCAGTTTCAACATTTGTATATGATTTGTACTTTACCACACTCATTATTAGAATATTGTCAGATGTTACACCATACTTATGAAACAAGTCTTTGTTGGACCAAAGCTTTGGAATAGCTTACCCCAGAAGATTAAAGAACAAAAAACAAGATATTCATTTCATAAGACCCTCACAATTTATTTGTTGAACAAATACATCTTTTGCATAAGTTATTATTTAATTTCAAGAATTATTATATCAGCTTTTGTAATACTTGATAATAAAGAGAACCGATCTCGACAAACACCTGTGCTAACTTTCGGTTCTCTACCCATCAGAGCCTAAGGCCCACATATTTGTGGTTTGGTAGTCCTACACTTAAACAAGAAGAAGACTAGTTATGTGAAGTGTACAGAAAGAAAGAGCATAAATTCCTCTATTTTTAGATCCCTATTTTGTTACTCTACCTGCTTTAGTTATTTTTTAATGATTTTTTTATTATTGCGTAAATCACTATAATTTAGAAAAAATCCTTAAATTAGCAACACATTCTAATATTTAAAAAACAGATATTGGCGTTCAAATTGGCAACTTTGCAGCAAAGTCACTTCATATATTTTGTCTTAAATGGTCATTACTAAATATTTTCCACCTATTTTTATGTCATTGATCGGTCAACAACATTTAGGAGTTGCCAATTTGTAGAGGAAAACAATGATCAGATTTGCCTTAAAATAGCTCTCGTCCTTGGTGGGTTAACAACAATTTTAACTTTTGTATAAATATAAAATAATAGTTTACAGTTCGTATTTTAATAATTTGCCCTGGATGTATGTTTTAATGTACATACGATATCATTTTTGTTGTTGTTAATACACTTCAAACTTCAAACATGGGACATATGGCCCCACAAGGGTACACCCACCTAGAACCCACTTAATGAAACCATATGGGGCCATCTGGGTGCCCAGATAATGAAACCATATGGGCAGCCCATAATGCTGGTTCCATAATCGATCCCCACGCTATCCCCATTGCTATCGGGAAATTCATGATCGATTATGAACAATTGTAAGTGAATGTAAATTTCTTTCTTTCTTTTTGTAATTAATTCTTTTGAAAGCATTGTTATCATGTCCTTGTTGTTGAATATAATTCATAAACATGTAAATAACAATTGTATATTGTGTTATGAATTTGATTTGAAGGCTAATCATTTCAGAATCAACTCTCTGCAAATACTAACCACTAAAAACCCGCATACCTAGAATATGTGTATATATATATGGAACCGATTACATAAAATGTTAGTAGGAAAGGTAGGATGTTAGAATGATAGGTTTAGGATAGGCTTAGGATGATAGGATTAGGTAAGTAGGCATAGGATGATAGGATTAGGTAAGTAGGCATAGGATTACAGAATTAGGATTATGTTAGGGACGTGAATAAGTGCGCCATATTTCATTTTTGTGATATGGATTGAATTTCTGTTTTTTTAAAGAAGAAATTGTTTTTATCACATACAGATAATTTATAAAAACAGAAAAGTAGTAAATTGCAATAAGATTTATGCAGTAAAATTACAGGAGTTCTCGAGACTCTGCTGCAAGTACATATCTGTTTTTTAAAGAAGAAATTGTATTTATCACACACAGATTGTCTGTTAAAAACAGATAAGTAGTAAATTGCGAAAAGAATTGTGCAGTAAAATTACAGGAGTCCTCGAGACTCTGCTGCAAGTACTTTTCTGTTATTTTAAAGAAGAAATTGTATTTATCACACACAGATTGTCTGTTAAAAACAGATAAGTAGTAAATTGCGAAAAGAAGTATGCAGTAAACTTACAGGACATCTCGGGACTCTGCTGCAAAGCACTTTTCTGTATTTTTACTGAGAAATTTTCTAACAGTGTAGTTTTGGGGATAGAATGCATACTCGCAACATTATGGAATAAATGTATCTAATAAGCAATCAAGTATTCAAATGTATGATAGTGTACAAGTACCCGCGCGCAACCACATCGTATATCATAAACGTAGCAGGTTGGGATCCCCTCCCTTCACTGCTGGAGTTGATATAACTCCACAAATACGGACATACACACAATATTTAGAAATATGTATTTAAACAGATACAGGGACTCCCGCCACTGAATGCCTACTTGCAACATCATAAAAATAAGTGTACGTAATAAGCAACAAAGACGCTTAATAGTCTTTGTAAGCAATCAAATATTTAAATGTATGATAGTGTGCACGCACCCGCGCCCATCCACATCATACATCAGAACTGTTGAAATGTATTAAATAAACACCTACGGGAAACTCCAGCAGGTTGGGATCCCCTCCCTTCACTGCTGGAGTACAAATGTAGCCTTTTACACATAGGGACTCCCGCCACTGATGTATAGGATATAGTAAAGACTGTCACTAAAAATGTATTGCCTACTCACAAGACAATAACACAAATAATAAAATCAATATACTAGTAATAAGCAATGAAGAATTCAGATTTATAAGAATGTGAATGCACCCGCGTCCACACCAGTCTTCACACATCAGAAATGTTGATAATGGCCAGAATTCTCATCAGTGGCTCAACTTTAGTCTGGCCTAAAAAGACAAAGACTACCGGTAACCAGTTATTTTGCACCTGTAGACCCATTGATTGTTGCCATTCGCCACCAGAGATATTATAATTGTTTATATTTCATTATCCAGTCAATCCCTCTGGTTCTGTTTAGGAATTAGGACATAGGGCTGCTTGTCATTTCAGTAAAAGTATAACCGGTCACCAGTAAAAACAATGTCCTGGATGATCCAGGACGCAATTTTGCTGATGATCAACTATACTATGACTCGAATTTCAAGCGGCCCATTGTCCTGATATCTATAAGCAGAACTCAAGGGATTGACTGGATAATGAAAGGAAGCAATTATAAGATATCCGGTGGCGAATAGCAACAATTATATCCCTCATAAGATCGTTTTACCATTGTATTTGACAAATGATAGTTTTGGACAACACGCGCAATCCCCGCGCAATCAATGACCGGGCTGTTAGCAAAAAATTAACACTAAAAGTTCGTTACGCGTTCGTCCCATAGATCATGTGTTTAAGCAAAATGCACACGCGATCAAATTTGTGCAGTACTCTATGGCGCACACGTTCTAGTCACGTGATTGACATTGCTGGTAAAAACTAACACCCTGGGAAGAAGAACGCCAAGACAGCCAATAAGCACATCCGTGGGAGCGCTAGCACGCATTCATCGCGTATGTGCGCAACTGCCAGCGCGTTGGTGCGCACTCAGTTTTGCGTTTTTGTGATTGTGTGCGCAAAATAACAATGACTTTAAGCGTATTAGATGCGCCGTGGTTCTGGAGGCTCATACTGGCTTCATTAATGTCGATTGATTTTTATATCAAAATTTACAAGCGATTGTATGAAATATTCAAGAGATTTTCACTTATTTTGCCATAAGCTGAACACAATCCGTGATATTGATGAGTGATATAAAACAACTAACGAATGTGCTTGATTGTGATAGGCAATCTATTACCTCGGTGGGCTCAAAATGACTATTACCCTCAGCTACGCTTCGGGTAATAATCATTTTGAGCCCACCTCGGTAATAGATTTGACTATCACAAGAAGCCCATTCGTTAGTTGTATATTAATGGGGCCACAGGTGCAATGCGGTTTAACTGGTTACTGGTAGTATATGCCTTCTTAGGCTGGACTAAAGTTGAGCCACTGATGAGAATTCGGGCCATTATATTTACAACTATGATAGACTCCAGGGGGTTGGGACCCCCTGAAAATCACTGTCCGGACCTGATCCGTAAAGAGTTGCAATCGATTGTTAAGTTGCAAGTCAGAAAATATGCTCATTTGAACCCATCAGATTTGTGCATGAACTGACTTTATTTTAATGCAACTTTACAATCGATGACAACTCTCTTCGGAACAGGGCCCAGGAGTTCAACCATAACACCACACACACACATCATCCAATGTACAATTACGGGAATCTCCAGTTCATGCGGCAGAATGGGATCCCCTCCCATCACCGGAGGTTTTCCAGTATAGCTCCACAAAATACATACCCATAAACTATGTTTTTAAAAATATATATATTCTACAATTGTACCGTTTCTACACACAGGGACTCCCGCCGCTGGTGTAGACACAGTGTAGATTCTCACTAACAGTATACAATGCCTACCCACAACATAAATATACGTACAAAATACAAATGCCCGTATTTTCATCAGTGGCACAACTTCAGTCACATATGTGGAATATTACTCGTTATACTTTGACGGGAATGTCATTTGACGGGTTTTAATTGATAATGAAGACTAAGTGCAAGTCAAATATCAGAAATGTGACATGGTTTGAACAGTGAGTATTTCAGTTCATTCAATCTAGACTAAAGTTGTACCACTGATGAGAATTCGGGCAACTATATTAACATGAAAACTAAGGGACAATCCAGGAGTCTCCAGCAGGTTAGGATCCCCTCCAAATCACTGCTGAAGGTCTAGTATAACTCCTCAACTACTAACATATATGCAACATATGAATGTATTCTAAAGGTGTGCCTTATTCACACATGGACTACCGCCACTAGTGTAGGGATAGTGTAGATATGCGTAGTGTAGATCTGCATAGTGTAGATATGCAACAAGTATTCAGATGTATGAAAGTATGAACACACCCGCGCCCACACTTTCACATATCAGACATATTGATGAACTACCTACAACTACGGGTATCTCCAGTCTTGAGTATACATGGAAATGTTTGTTCTGATTATGAAAGTGAACTCTAACCAAGATATGAATTCATAAATGTATACAATAACAATTATGCAAATACAAGAAGGAAACATCTGGATTAAGATAATCGCAAACCTACTACTTACTTTTCTGTCTGCAGTTCGCCATGCCACGTTTGACAGCTGTCGTCACCGAGACAGCCCAATCCCGTGTGTTCTAGGCAAGCGCTTTGAGGATTGGTTGTTATCGTCCAACACGTTGTTGTGAAGCTAGTCGCGCCTTTTATCGAAACCTATTATAATGAAAAACAAAAAAAACATAACCGTAAACCGGGGTGACTTTGGAAAGTGGGTAACTTTAGGCAACATTTTGTTTTTATTCGTAATTGTTTGTGAAGTATACTAAATGCTTGTATAGTTGGCAGAATATATATCGAATATAATTTTTAAAATGTTAAAGGTTGTTTCTAAGTTGGATTGCGTGAAGTGACCATATTAAGGAAACAAAATGTTCGCCCAAAGTCACCCCGGTCTACGGTATCACTGATTATAACACTATAGTAATATGATGAATATAATTAGGATGACAATAATATCAATCAATTTGTATCAAGCGATATGATAATACAGACTAAAATCTGTAATCCCAAAACGAAACGGAGGATTATACAGATTATTTCAAGGGATTATACAGTTCTGGTCCAACTGAATTTAATAAACAAAGCTAGTATTTGTTTTGTACTAAAGGTCAAATTAATATATTAAATAACAATACTTTCCTGGTAGAAAACATTGACGGCAGAGTTTTAAAAAAGAAGGCTGTTTTCGTTCAAAACACAGCCTTTAACTCAAGAGGGCGCCCGCATGCACATGAATGTTTCAACAATTTTTCAGATTGTGATTTTAAAAAAAGAAAAAGATTTCAATGAAAATGATTATCAAAAACAATTTAAAGAACACTTCCACTTAAACAAAAATGAATTTGTTCTGCAAAATCAGGTGATATTTTTATCACCACAAATTTATTTAAAGACCCTCTCAACCAAAACTGTACTACCTCTTTTACCCGTTTCCCTCCCTGGTATAGAGACACCAGTGCACTGAACTCCCGTCTCATGCACTTAGTTATCAACCAGGGGTGTTAGTAATATAAACAATAGAAAGTTTCGAAAATAATATCGCTAGTGATATTCGTCTCGCAATGGTCAACTAGTGATATTTACGCCAAAACTAAGCTTTATATCATTACAGCGGTAGCCTGTCGGGACGCTACGACCCCGTCGCTTGCGCCCGTGACAAGCACACTCTGTGCCTTTATACATACATATATATTTATTTAGTATTCCTACACCAAAACAAAAATACCAATATCAATATCAATATAATAATAATTCTTTCAAAACTTTATAGGGCTCGTATGGTGGAACACTACTGCCCCGCAGCTTGTGTTCGTAACAATGTACGTATTCATGCCATGGGCAATATTTTCATTAATCAGATTTGTGTATATTACTCAAATATTATACATTAACAGGGCCTATATAATGAAGCACTTCTGCCCCGCAGCTTGTGCCTGTATCATACTGGCCCATATATTTATATATTTGACTCTTAATTCATAAATATTACTTTAGTCTATTATTTATTATTATACACTAATTCATACTATATTCAAATACATTGTGTGTGTATATAATTCACCCCTTTTCCACATTTAGTGTACAATATAGGGGTTAAAAAAAGATACTTTATATACAAAAATACTACAACTCAGTCGCCCCTCCATCCACAGGTCCCGGGATCAAAACCCGGTGACCTCCCCATTCTCCTTTTATTTTTATTCCCTTTTTTCATTCATATTAGTTTATACTCTTTTACAAAAAACATTACCAATATAATTTTTTTTTTCCATAAATATATATATTAATAAGGTTCATATGGTATAGCGCTACTGCCCCGCAGTTTGCACTCGTATCATATTGATCCTTATAGTACGAGCTATTTAATATAGCAATATACATAACATATTTTATCATATTTTAACCTTTATATCATAGGGCCCATAATATGTTTGGAGAGCTAGTACTGCCCCGCAGTTTGCCCTCGTAACATGTTGACCCTGTATTCTTATATTTATTCTTAATTTTATTATTAACATTATTATTATTATTCATTTTTACTATTTAAATTAACATTACAATAAATACCATACCTCTGCCGGTATGATTATAACTAATATATTTTCTTATTATTTTATAAACATATATATTTTATATAATGGGGCACTACTGCCCCGTGTGCCTAGTGTAGTATTTTATTTATTTTCTTCATACCTTATATACCTGTACATATGGGTTTTGCATGATGAAGCACTACTGCCCCGCAGCTTGTGCTCGTAACATGCTCACCCATGTTTATACAACATTATTATATATTTCATTATTTTGTCTTTATGGCATATAAATACTATAATTTCATTTTAAAGAGACAAAGAGCATCCTGGCCCCACATATCGACAAACTATAGCAACAACAACAGTACGTATTGTATCCTATATTATTTAAATCCCCTATTTCTAGTCTCTCTTTGCATATCAGACCATTATTACACTATCATGTATATTTTCTTCTATTGTCTAGGATTGTATGATTGAAACGCTACTGCCCCGCAGTTTGCGCTCGTAGCATACTCACCTATGCACATAATACTAACAATAGTGCACTAAATTAACGGGTACACATTAGTATGTACTTAAAGTATTCTTATTCATTTGCATCTCATTCATCTATGCACAATATATATAGTGTATTTACAATATAAATAACCATCATGTTTTTTTCCCCTTCATATTCATTTTCAAATAATAATATAATAGTACTTAAACTATATTTCAAAATAATATATATTAATTATTTAAATAAATTCAATACTCTATGTTTCTCCCCCACTCTGCCGGATTGGTGTGTATTAATTTGTTTATGTACAGAGATTTCAGGATTGCCCCCCGCACGGATTTATAATATTTCTTTTGATCCCGAAAGTGTAACCCATCTGCCCCATAATAGTTTTGCGGGTTTGCGAGCCTCCCCTGCTTGTGGTTCCAGAACGTAGTGAATTCCGGCAGAGTGAGGGGGAGTACCCCGTTGACATTTCTAACCCTTTGGTTGTAAATGTCAACGGGGTCTTGTTTTTTTTTTCTTTCAAGGAGGGACATTACGACTATTTTTGTGTTAGGTGCTATCTTGTGCAGGGTGCGGCAGGTGATTTTTTTATTATTTTTTTTTTAACCTTAAATGGCGCCCCAATCAAAAAGATTATTTGCGCCATAACTATATATTATTAACTTTATTATATTACAGGGCGACTGAGGCGGCATTCACATAGGATCCCCTCTTAATGTGCGCCATGTCAGAGTGCCTATGGTTTATGCATCAGTTTGCATAATTAAAACGTATGAGCTAACCGCTCTTTTTTTATTTTATTTGTGTTTCTTTTAAAATAACAAATGACTCTATAACAATACAATTTATAAATTATACTAACCAACTTTATTTTAAATTTATACGTTTACCAATATAATGATAACACAAAGAAAGTGAGTAGACACAGTTAAAATGGATCCCCTCCACTTAGCCTGCTTTATCTCACTTCATAGTATCTTTTATTTATATACAATTGACATTTGTGGATCCCCTCCACTCATGTCGTATTCTTAATTTCTTCTAATATAATCTATATTTTATTCGATATTCATGGATCCCCTCTACTCATATCCTGTTTCTAATTTCTTCTAATATAACATTTGAATCTTCACTTATCAAAATAAAAAGGGAACTCATAGTGAGTCTTAGATCCCCTCTATACACTCTAATTTGTATCAACTCAATACATATATTATAATATAAATATAATATATATATATATATTGCATTTTTAATATTCTTTTATTCATTTTTTTAAATACTTTTATTTTAAATCTTATGTGTGTGTTTATAATATATTATATTAACATTGTATTTTTATTTTAATAATTCAATACTATTGGCACCATTATGTGGATCCCCTCCACATATGCCTATAACATGTAGCCTAATTAAAATTCATACACTTAAAATAAAGAAAGAGTATAACAGCTGGCACTTGTGGATCCCCCCCCCCCCCCCCCCCACTCATGCCCCTTGTTACATTATTTAAATGTGTACATGTATTTATATACAAACAATGTTACAAAACAAACATGTGTGGGTCCCCTCCACACATGTGCCTAAATTGTACACTTTTAAGTTATTTCAATAACAAAGTGTGGATCCCCCCCCACGTATATTCAAAATGTATATATTTTAAATATTTTAAATAAAGAAAGCGTGTAACAGCAGGCATTTGTGGATCCCCTCAACTTTTGCCACATCTTACATTATTTAAATATGTGCATATATGTATATACAATATACAAATAACATTACAAACAAACATGTGTGGATCCCCTCCACAATAAAGAAAGCGTGTAACAGCAAGAACTTGTGGATCTCCTCCACTTTTGCCATTACGGACAAACGTGTGTGGATCCCCTCCACACATGTGCCTAAATGATATATTTTCGTTTTTTATCGCACAATAATATGTATAAATTTGTATACATACAAAACAATACAACAACACTTTTTATTTATAATATTAGTACTAGCTTGGGTGGATCCCCTCCACTCATGCCAACAATTATAAGTATGTATACATTATATAACTGTTTTTTTCTTCTATACAAATCTGCTGTAAGCAAGGGTGTTTTATACCCAACGCGCTATCACGCATGAGCGAGTACGCTCCTAATTGGTCAATAACGGACCAGGCCTATTGGCCGACGCACACGGGTGCTCAACCAATCAATGGGCCGATAGAAAGTTTATTCATTATTACAAACATAAAATGAAAGCATAATTATAGAGTGTACACATCCCTCTTCAGATGGACCAGAGATCGGGACTCCCGCCACATTTACCAGTCCATCATCAGAGGGGTATACAGCCATTAATTAATCATGTCTGGGTGTAACGGGGTATCTCCAGTCTCGAGTATACATTGAAATGTTTGTTCTGATTATGAAAGTGAACTCTAACCAAGGTATGGATGCATAAATATATGTATATACAAAACATATGCAAATATAAGAAGGAAACATTTGGATTAATAAGATAATCGTGAACCTACTGCTTACTTTTCTGTCTGCAGTTCGCCATCCCACGTTTGACAGCCGCTGTCACTGACACAGCCCAATCCCGTCTGTTCTAGGCAAGCGATTTAAGCATTGGTTGTTATCGTCCAACACGTTGTTGTGAAGCTAGTGGCGCCTTTCATCGAAACCTATTATAATGAAAACAAAACAAAACATAACCGTAAACCGGGGTGACTTTGGAAAGTGGGGTACCTTTATGCAACATTTTGTTTTTATTCGTAATTGTTTGTGAATTATACTAAATGCTTGTATAGTTGGCAGAATATATATCGAATATAATTTTTAAAAGGTTAAAGGTTTTTTCTAAGTTGGATTGCGTGAAGTGGCCATATTAAGGGGAAAAAATGTTGCCCAAAGTCTCCCCACTCTCCAAAGTCACCCCGGTTTATAGTCCAGTCAATCTAGCATATATAAGGGGGTAACCTCGGCAAAATTGCAACACGGGATTTTTTTCGGAATTCTGTTCAGGAAACTCCCCTTAACAACCAAAAAAAAGTCCCAAGAAATCGGAGTTGCGGAAAGTGGTTTAATTTGCATTATAAAGATAATTAGCAAATTTGCATAATTATGAAATAAGGTCAGGGGTCATTTTCTATCTAGGAATAGTACGGTAGTAATTAAAACAAATATTTTAAGGTATTTTGGGGCAAGGAATCCATTTCCGGTGCTCGTTTGCGAGTGCCATATGGAGAAAACCCTGAAATCCAAGATGGCTGCTTCCTAATTTGCATATTTATGAATATTATTGGTTTTCATTGGCTACAGCCTCTAATAAGCAATAATTATATTAATTTTTTCTTTAATCATGTTCTAAATGTATATCAAAGATACTTCAGCTTGGTTGCCGCCTTGGCAACCTATTGCAATGCATATAATTAGCATAATTTTATTATTTACCTAATTTGCATATTCCCCCAAATTGAGTATATTGGGAACCCGGAAAGTAAAAATGACGTGCAATACCACTTTTCCAGGGTTTTTTGGGGCAGGAAATCCATTTATGATACTTGATTCAACGTATCACCTTGGCAACCCACATAAATCCAAGATGGCCGTCTTTGGCATTTTAAAGGAGATAATGCTATTTGCCACTTTAATGGCTTTTTTTAAGCATAATTTGTTCACTGTTAGCACATTGCAATTTAAGTATTCCGATTGCTAATTCGAATAATTGAGTCCAAAAATTATAATATTGTTCTAATATAACCAAAAGAATGAAGTTGTGTATCATTACATGTGAAAATGTGGGGAGCAGCCATCTTGGATTTAAGAAGGTTGCCATGGTGCTGTATGGAAAATAAGTATAAAAAATGGACTTGTTGCCACCCAAAACCTTGGAAAAGTGGTATAACTTGTAATTTTTACTTTCCGGGCTCCCAATATACTCAATTTGGGGAAATATGCAAATTAGGTAAATAACCCAATTATGCAAATTATATGCATTGATAGAGGTTTCCAAGGTGGCAACTAATCTGAATTAGCTTCACTACATATTTAGAACATGAATGAAAAATAATAATCCGGAATGATTGCTCATTAGATGCTGTAACCACTTAATACCAATAATATTCATAAATATGCAAATTAGGGGCAGCCATCTTGGCTTTTAGGGCGTTGCCTATACGACACATGCAAATGAGCACCGTTAATGAATGCCTTGCCCTAAATTACCCTAGTGTAATCGTTTGTATCAATATTGTGCTATTTCCTAGATAGAAAATGACCCCTCACCGCATTTCAGAAATATGCAAATTATATTTAGCTTATATTTATAATGCAAATTAAACCACTTTCCGTAGCTTCAATTTCTTAGGACTTTTATTATGTTGTTCAGGGGAGTTTCCTGAACAGAATTCCGAAGAAAATTCCCATGTTGCAATTTTGCCGAGGTCAAGACCCTATATAGATATTGACTGGACTATAGATGTGTTCGTTGAACTTGGTACAAATTGATTACCATTCTGTAGCCTATAGTTTTCATTCATTTGTAAATGCAAAGTTACATAAAAACTAAAATTATCAGCAACCGTTTCTATAGCTCATTTGCATATTATGCAAAGCACTTTAATTACAGGCCTACTGTTTTGGTAGGATGTCTAACAAAAATACTTGGTACTACTGACCTGAAAATATAGGTTTTATCGTTTGTTTATCACTCAACAAGTCCGTTTTTTGATAAAAATGTGCAATATTTTACTATTTTTGTGGACATTAATTTACATATTATGCAAATTATATGCAAATTATGTTGAACTGATATATACGTGTCACCGTGTGTTATGGTATATTGGCTTTTGATACTAGTGCACACTTGATATGTGCACACTCTTCTGGCTATGATAGTGCATCTAGATTTTAAGCAATACATAACTTCATATTGATCCAATCAAACTATAGCTCATTTGCATATTATGCAAAGTACTTTCATGCTAACGTTTCGATCGAGCGCCACCCTAACCTGTTTCATATCTGACCTTAAAAATATAAAGGCTTTATCATTTGCATCCACTCGATCAAGTCTTTTTGTTCAACAATATGGAATATTTGATTTTGGGGGAAAACCTAATTTGCATATTATGCAAATTATGTAGTAATTACTATTACGGGTATGCGTTCATCGTGTACTTTATGATCCTAATATTGGGTTGCCATACTTTTCTGGCGTCAATATAGGTTATAAATATTTGTAAACAATTAATTTAATATTTTTACATTTAAACAATACCTAATTTGCATATTATGCAAATTATGTAGTAATTACTATTACGGGTATGCGTTCATCGTGTACTTTATGATCCTAATATTGGGTTGCCATACTTTTCTGGCGTCAATATAGTACATAAATATTTTTAAACAATTCATTTAATATTTTTACATTCAAACAATACCTAATTTGCATATTATGCAAATTAAACCACTTTCCGCAACTTCGATTTCTTGGGACTTTTTTTTGGTTGTTAAGGGGAGTTTCCTGAACAGAATTCCGAAAAAAAATCCCGTGTTGCAATTTTGCCGAGGTCAAGACCATATATTGACTGGACTATTACGGTATCGCTGATTATAACACTATAGTAATATTATGAATATAATTATGATGACAATAATATCAATCAATTTGTATCAAGCGATATGATAATACAGACTAAAATATGAAATCGCCAAAACGAAACGGAGGATTAGAAAGATTATTTAAAGGGATTATACAGTTCTGGTCAAACTGAATTTAATAAACAAAGCTAGTATTTGTATTGTACTAAAGGTAACAATGCTTTCCTGGTAGAAAACATTGACGGCAGAGTTTTAAAAAAGAAGGCCGTTTTCGTTCAAATCACAGCAGCAAACACAAGAGGGCGCCCGCATGCACATGAATGTTTCAAACAAATTTCCGATTGTGACTTTAAAAAAAATAAGATTTCAATGAAAATGATTATCAAAAACAATTTAAAGAACACTTCCATTTAAAAAAAAATGAATTTATTCTTAAAAATCAGGTGATATTTGTATCACCATTAATTTAGCAATACTTCACAATTAACTAATTTGTTTAAACACCCTCTCAACCAAAACTGTACTACCCCTTTTACCTGTTTCCCTCCCTGGTAGAGACACCAGTGCACTGGACTCCCGCCTCATGCACTTAGTATATCAACCAGGGGTGTTAGTAATATAAATATAAACAATAGAAAGTGTATTCATTATTACAACCATAAAACGAATGTATAATTATAGAGTGTACACATCCCTCTTCAGATGCACCAGAGATCGGGACTCCCGCCACATTTACCAGTCCATCATCAGAGGGGTATACAACCATTAATTAATCTTGTCTGGATGTAACGTCCCAGATTAATACAATCTATACTCTATATAATCATAATTAATTCCATGCTTGTTCCCTTCCCTGGTAGAGACACCAGAGCACGGGACTCCCGCCTCATGCACTAGGTAAATCATCCAGGGGTGTCAGGAAGTAGTATAAATAATTTATAAACAATAGAAAGTGTACTTATTATTACAAACATAAAAACGAATGTATAATTATACAGTGTAAACATATCCCTCTTCAGATGGACCAGAGATCGGGACTCCCGCCACATTTACCAGTCCACCATCCGGGGGGTATACACTTAAAGGGACTTAGTAACATTGTCCAAATCCTCAAAATCTAATTGGAATTCTAGCGGTTCCCTCATACTTTGTTTTATTCGTATTAACAATTAAAGCATGGGACAGGTTTCGTTTTTTCAAATTTACATATCGATCAAAAGATATTTACAATCGAAGTGTTCGGATATGAAATTATCTACGGGACCTTTTCAGCAATGTACAAAGTGCAATGAGAAAATGAATATCACTTTGCATTTTCACTGATTTCTTGGCCAAATAACATCCAACCAACTTGAAATTTGCGCACATTACTTTCTGAACATATCATATCACACTAATACACATTGTATTAACCACGCATCACTTTTTGCACTTGTCAACAAAGTTACTAGATCCCTTTAAGTGCGTTTAATATCAAATATAATAAATGTATAATTATAACGTGTATACATATCCCTCGTTAGATGGACCAGTGATCGGGACTCCCGCCTCGTTTACCAGTCCATCATCAGAGGGGTATACAACCATGAATTAATCTTGTTTGGGTGTAACGCCCCATATTATTACAATCTATACTTAAAGGGATAGATGAGTTTTGGTATAGAGGGTGCTACACAAAATCATTTTTGTGTGAGAGTCAAATTCGAAAGAGCATACAATTTTAATGACAGAATAAACTTTATTTGATCAAAATCGGTTCAGAATAACTGTAATAAATGTGGGACCCCACAATTATTCAACAATTTTGAACCAGCCGTTAAATATTTTCTTAAATGCTTCCTTTTTCAAAAATTTATAAAATAGGTTTTTTGATAGTTGTTGATTATCTCTCTATCTATATCACTATTTCAACAAAACATCACCTGCACAATATTTTATTTAAATGATTAAAACCGATTAGTGTTTAGAGAGCGCCCTTTTGGGTTTTAACCGCTCTTTTGAATGATAACAGGCTTTTTACTTAGTCATTTGTAATGTTTTATTCCTTTCGAGCATGGTGGAGTTATAACTACTACTTTGTAATGTAATGGTGCAGGTTTTGCTTACTAAAATTCAGTTTGATCAAAACTGTACTCTCTTTACCAGAACTCAACGATCCCTTTAATTTATTCCATATGTGTTTCTTCCCGGACAGAGACACCAGTGTACGGGACTCCCGCCTTATGCACTAAGTATATCATCCAGGGGTGGAAGTTATATAAATATAAACAACAATAGAAAGTTTATTAAGTATTAGAAAAATAAAACTAATGTATAATTTAAAGTGCATACATATCCCTCGTTACTTGGACCAGAGATCGGGACTCCCGCCTCATTTACCAGTCCAACATCAGAGGGGTAAGTAGCATATATTTTCTCAAATAGCGTAATTTTTACATGGCGTGCATTAGTTAGGTATAACATATACTACCACACAAATATTGCACTACGGGGCACTGTGGCACCCGCCATTTGTGCATTTGGCGCCCAAAATAATATATTTGTTTAAATCTTTTTGCATATAATACTAATTTATACGCTTATCTGTCGTCAATATTATGTGGCTTTTACAAAAACCTGAATAAACCCGCCCCAGTGCCCCGCCATGTAATGTGCATTCTGACTTCTGAGCGTATCCAGTGTTCTACCAAAGACAACACGGAACTGTGTAGTCAAAATAAACAAGTGCCATGTTTCCTTTTGTGCGGGGAATGCATTGACATGTTTTGTTCATCTGATTATGAAAGTGACCCATAACTAAGGATATGAATACATGAATACACACAAACATACACAAATGCAAGAGGGGAACATATGAATTAAGATAATCGCAAACCTACTACTTACCGTTTCATGTCTGTAGTTCGACATCACAGCACCAAGGGGCGCCAAATCTCGTCTGTTATAGACAAGGGCTTCATTGTCTCGCATTCAAGAGCAAGGATTGGTTCGTGGGTTGTCCTGCAGTCCATTTTCTTTCTGTCAAGACATTTTTCAGCTTCGGCAGGCTTCAATCTCGGTAGTAAATGTCCAATATCATAAACTACCAGCTTTGAGGAAAACAAACCGTAATTAACGCTTTCTCCGAATAATCATACATTTGTTTACAGTCATATTGATGGTTATTGATGTTGAAGAGGCATCCATTTCATGTAGATTGTAAAACATCCTCGTTCTAACTAACGATGCCATGTAGAATGTTAACATGGACATGTAGATTGGTCGGACCACAACGGCAACAGTGTTTCATTATTATTCAGACCACATTTCTTTCCTGATATTATTGTCGACATCCATGATCATCATGAACAAGTGGTTTAATGATTGTCAGCAAAGATTTTGTCGAATGTGTTAAAGCGTTTTCCATTAGTGGACAGTCATCGCAGTAAAATGGAGTTAACATATAATTAACTGTGACAGTGTGAGGGATAGTGATTGTTTTTACACTGTCTTTTACCAGTTATGGTAGTCAAATTGTGGTGCAGTCATTGTTAGGCCCAATTTAGTTCCAGAAGGCGACACTTTGTTTCATAAAAAGGGAAGCCAATATCCACATAATCGATATAATTGATAATTTGTATTTATTGGTGTTCTCCATAAGGGTTATCTTTTAGTAAACGCAATTATGGCTTATGGAAGAATGCTCACCGATGTAGTCAAAATGTGGAAGGATGTCTCATGAATAAGGCATCAGGTGCCAACAATAGATATTATAATATTTCTTCGTCGTCTATCATACGGACTGGTAGGGATGTAGGGTGTGGTAGTTACCCCTAATGGCCGCGCAATTTATCACCGATGGTCACACACTGATGACCGTCCTTTGGATGACTGGGTCGTTGGTAGCTTGGGCACTGCTCATATGATGTTGAATCAGGTTGCAGCCAGGGGCTATCCTTGCATCAAAGACCTGTTTTAAAAAGAAATTAAAACATTGTTGCAATTTCTAGATCTCGCAATATCTCTTTTTTTTTACATAGACATCGCACATTTAAAAATTCAATAATTTTGTTATTCATTCTTGTGGTAAATAGTTATTCCGCCGATTCAAAACGTCATTAATAATGTTGCAATACCACCCAAGTTTGTACGGCCCATTGATATTTCATATTAATAACTTTCTGTTAAAACAAGTTTCAGCATATGAATTGGAATAACAGCGTACTGTGAAAATTGATAATTAATATACGACAGTTGGAAAATCAGTAAGATTGCACATTAATCGTTGTAATTCAACTTATTGGTGAAAAGAACCACCCAACTAAGTAAATGGGCTTACACAGCTATAATACAAATCACAAAGTATAGTGATTACGATTACTTACCACCGCACGTGATTTCTCATGTGTACCGTGCTCCATCAGGCTGTTTTGGCGACCCAATCAAGTTATTTACGCCATGACTAAACAAAATTATGATCTGCATTCACTTCAAAGTATCGATATGTTTTGACAAAGTCCGTAACGATGTATAGGATATTTTCTACTTGACAATGGCGTTCGGATATTGTTCAATTTTCTGGTCTACAGAGTCCCACACGATCCAAAGTCGTCGGATTCAGAACGTGGATACTAGCATCCATTCTTAAATAATGTTCAAACTTCCATCTTTGACGACACATTGCGGCAATGAGGGCAAACAGCCTCCAGCAACTAAAACGGAACCTTCTTCCCAAGAGGAGGAGATAATAATGACCCTTGCTTCCACAGCACCATGCTGTCTTATGTAATTACCCTAAAGCACTTTATTGCAGGTACGGCATTAACGTGTGTAGAGGTTATTGGATAAAGCGCTCACTACGTAGTCACGTGATCTAGGGCGTGGTAACTGGTATCTTCATTCTTCTGACTAGCAGTGGAACAAAGGAGGTCAAGATGAGTGGCGTAGAATGGCGTGCAAGGAGACTGCCCCTTCCTTCTAAAAGTCTTTCCCGTACATTCCCATTTAGGATTCTAACCCCACCTTCCATGCTACCACGCTTTGGGGAGCAGTAGACATTATATCATAATCATTATTGTCTAGTTCCCGTTATCACCCCCCCCCCCCCCCCCGTCATGTTTGTGAAGTTATTGGAGTACCCCCTCCCCTGTATCCCGTCTATATGATCCTTGCTTCGCCATGCCACTAACCCACTTAATATCTCCTCGTTTCATGTACCTAATCCCCTGTATAGCAACAGCCAAGGAATCCAAGGGGTGTAGCCATGCATGTATACAAAAGAACCGCTAGAACAAACAACATAGCTATTTATCGGCAGTGGCGTTGCTACTTCATCACAGCAGCAAGGGCCCGAGGGCCCTATTACGGCCCAGCGACATTTACTATCGTAATTAACATCAATTTATTCTAACTCATGACGTAGCAGACATACGTCCTAGTAAATCATTCAACAATAAATAATTAACCAAGCTATCCAAGCATATCAACGAGATCAGTGAAACTAGGGCTGGCCCTGGGCCATGATCGAGCTCTCTCCCCCTAGTAGTGTTGGAGCAAGAGGAATGTTTGTATTACAAGGCATGTTGGCTTGCATGTAGAGCAACCGCCTCATACACGGAGGGTCGTGGGTCCGAAACCCGACCATAGAAGTACAATGTATATTTGAGACCAGAATATGTCACTGGCGTAAATCTGTTCGGAAAACACAATGCATTGGAGGGGCGAGCATTGTTTGTGAACAATTGCTCGACCCCCCAAAGCATTGTGCTTTCCGAACAGATTTACGCCAGTGGAATATGTGCCTACCCTTGGTAAATATTAATAATAACGTTTGCAGTATTCATTGTTATTATAATAATGCCACTATTGCTACAAATTACAATCGGCATGTGTTACCATGGTTACTGTATACTTTCTCGGCAAAACTAGATGGGATAAATATCCCCGCAATGTAGCATACCCCCTTTTGCGTTGCCCCGCATCACGCCATCAGTTGCTATGGTCAGGAAAGTGCATGGTAGAGTCATTCGCATTTCAGTCCTTTATGGCCCGGTCAGATATCAACGGATAGCGGAAACGTATATATGCCCAACGAATAGACAATTTGGAAAAATTAAATTATCGGGTGATGAAAGTCGTCTCCATTGATTCATGTACAAAACATAGAACAACGTACATCACCGGACAAGGAACGGACAAGAAACGCATAGAACGGATGGAAAATTTAACTCTCCGTTTGACATACGTTTGCGCAATCCGTTGATATCTGACCGGGCTATTAAGACAGACCCAGCGAGTCATTGTTCCTCTTTTGTCCATATGGATCACAATACACGTATATGCGACAAGCTCCAATCTGCAGTGCCATGCGGTTGTCAAGGGCAACCTTTGGATATAACATCAGCATGCATACAAACATCAAGAAACAACGGGGCAGTCGTTTTAGCAGTGGCGTAGCCACGGCGCCACTTGGGGCGAAGAGGTGATTAAAGGGATTTCATATAATTTAGTTGACATGTACAAACATTTATGATTGTTTTTTTTTGTAATGTGTAATGTTGAGACTTGTGATATATCCACTGAGACATGTATGAACATTTCACGTTAGAAATTGGATAATATATGGCCAAGTAATGAGCAAAAATGAAAAGGGGTATTAGCTTACTCATTGTACTGACTTTGTACAGAGTTATAACTTTTTAGTGGATAATTACAATTCTTAACATTTAAATCATAAATATATTTTAAACGAAAGGGCAATCAAAATTACCCAAACTAATTTTCGTGTTTCTATCGGTAATCGAATACAACACGGAATGGGGGAACCATTATAGTTCCAAGTAAGATTTGTTGATTTTGACAATTTTAATAGAAAAAATTTAAGATTATCAGGCCGACAACTAAACACCAACATGACCAAGGAGATTCAAACACATGGAGATTCACCGCCAGTTGATATATTTAAACAAATTCATGTTGCTCTTCATCAAGAAAAAATGAACCACTCTCACCATTTTGGTCATAATGTTGATATTTTCCCCCCAAAGGGTATCTGATACCCATAACATATATCCCCCTTGCCCCGACCTCCAATAATACGCCACTGGTAACTGGATCGTGGACTGCACGGCAATCGTGCTGACCGGCGAGGTTTCATTGTTCTTTTGTCCAGATTGATCACAATGCACGTATAAGTGGTAAGCTCAGACCACCGTCGTGATTTCCATGACAACCCTTTTGTTATAGAATCACAAACAAGAGGTATCACAAAGGCAGAAATGGGAATGGGTGAATGATTTCGATGAGTGTGACAACCTAGGCTTGGAGTTGCGAAGTGTGATGTCACAGCTATTCATTTTCATGGGCAGTGGTTCTAAACAATGTCAGGCAAGCCATGTCTGACCGAGCGGTTGCTAAGAATGAGATTATCTAGCCCCAAACCACTACTATAATCCAGATACAAATGGAAATGAATGTCACGATGTATAAAATCATTACCATGTTACAACGGTACAATGGTACTCTATACGCAATAGTACAATAATACTCCGCACGTGTTGATAAAGTGATGCACACATAAGAATTGTAGGGTGGGATGGCGCAGCGGCATAAATGGGGAACGTATCTCAGATGATAATCATCTAAGTTTATGCATGTACATGTATACTTTTAAACTAGTATTTTCTGTCTCGGTAAGGGGCGATTATTCCCACGGGATAGTGCTTGTCCCACCCCCCCCCCCCCCCTCTCCCCACACACACCTCCATTCCTTACCTTGTTCTACCATTTACCCCACTAGTCAAAATGTATGTACTAGGCTTGTTCGCACAGGCGTGTGCTGGTCTAGTGGTCAGAACTCCGCTCTTCGCACTAATCTTGGGTACGTATGTTGGATGGTGATGATAATGGGCGGTTCCAGACGTAAATACTCACAATTGATTGAAGGGGTCTGCAAAAACCTAAATAGCCAACACAAACGAACTTGTTCGCATAAGACTACACCATTCAAAACACAACACATCTTTGGTTGAATACTTGAATATAATTCTTGAATGTATCATTAATTTAGATTCGTCATGTCAAGTAACATTAGAAATCCTGATTATGCTTCTGTCTATGATTAATATCCTATGACCATATCTGTCATGCAATATTCGTTGGCGCTTGCCATAACGAGGTGTTGCAAGTTATGCTGGTTAAATATGTGAGCATAGTACATTCTGAATAAGACTTCTAAGGACAGTGATTGTATAATTCATAAATGGTCATTACAAACACATGTTACGTTACCATTGGCGTAACCATTAAGGGGGGGGGGGGGTGGCTAGAACACGTGTCACCCTAATAATAATCAAACATATTTTTTTTTTTTTTTTTTCCCTCCACAGGGCATTTATTGGTATAAGTAAAACAAAATTAAACATAGCATGACATTTACAAGCATATCATAATAACACAACAATAACAATAAATGAACCATAAATGAACCGTCGTATAGTTTCTTTGTATAAATATAACTAATTAAACAATATCAGAAAACATACTTCTCAAGGAAAACCATTTTTTATTAAAGTATTTACCATGACCTTTCAAACTAAATATATATTTTTTCATTTTTATAATATGAAATTGAAGCTGATTTAAACTGAGAAAATACAGGTATTTTATTCACTAGTTTACTTCGAAATATTATTTGCTTACTAACGAACAATAAACAGTTTATTGCTCTATTATTTAAACCTCTTAATCCAAACAATATATTTTCATTTGTAAAATGTATGTTACAACCAGCACTTATGTTAATCCATCTTTCTAGGTTTGCCCATATAATTTTAACAAATTGACAATCACAAAATAAATGAGTAATTGTTTCAGTATGAGCATTACAAAAGGAACATAATTCAGTTTCAACCATGTTCAATTTATACAATATGTCGTTTGTAAACAAAATTCTATGTAATATTGTAAATTGAAACCAACGTAAATTAACATCAATAGAACAATTAAATGCAAGAGCACAATACTTCTGCCATATGGATTCATCAATATTAAAAAACCTTTTCCATTTTGTATAGCTTTTACATTCTTCCCTTTTTTGTTGTAATAATAAAGCATATATATGCGAGCATCCTTTTCGAAATTGACAAATAAGGGAAATTAAATCTAATCTTAAAGGCTGTTCCATTTTCACAAAAATACCACAACGGTTATTGAAACCAGATTTAATAGCTTCACATAGGCCAAAGTATTGCAAAAAATTAACTGTAATTTGATATTTCAATTTAAATTCATTGAGTGACAAAAAAGTTCCATCTTCATCTAACAAATCGTTAATACATATTATACCCTTTTCGTACCAAGACCTATAAAATACACACACGTTATTCACCTGAATATGACTATTAAACCATAGAGGCTGACAAGATATATCGCGAAAACTTTTAGACTGTAAAATATATACTATAAGCCAAAAGACCTGTGCCGCATGGTGGCGACAAACAGAACGAACCCACTTGACACGTAAAGAAAATTATGTGCGTTATGTCACGTTTAATAATTTGTACCTGATGCATATTAAAGGGAAAGTTGAGTTTTGGTAGAGAGGGCGCTAGACTACTTAATTGGTTTGTGAGGTAATGAAAAACTGAGTGTAAAATTTGAAAGAGCATAATATTTAAACAATAAAATCATCTTTGTTTGATCAAAATCGGTTCAGAAACGGCTGAAATATCCATAAATATAACAATTTGTAATAAACCCGGGGCCCCGGGTTTATTAGAGAATTTTGAACCAGCCGTTAAAAATTCAAAAAAATGCTTCCTCTTTTTAAAAAGTTACAAAATAGGTATTTAAATAGTTGTTGGTTATTTCTCTATCTAATCACTATTTCAACAAAGCATCACATGCACAATATTTTATTCAAAATGGTTGAAACCGATGAGTGTTTAGAGAGCGCCCTCTTACGTTTTAACGGCTCTTTTTGAATGATAACATGATCTTTACTACGTCATTTGTAATTTTGTGTTCCTTTCTAGTTATAACTATTAGTTTGTAATGTAATGATGCAGGTTTTGGTTACTAAAATTCAGTTTCACTAAAACTGTACTCTCCTTACCAGAACTCAACTATCCCTTTAAAGGATAATAATACCAGTGCGCCTCTGGATAAGCACCTAGATACGCGGCGCTCTATACATACTATGTTTTACTTGTATTAGTACATTCTCATTTTTAGTATTACTATTATTTCATTCGGGCCAAGAAAATGCTTATCATAAAATTTCCAAGTTATCAATAATGGTTATCTCTTCCCCACTATCGACTGCACGTGCAGCCGTGTCAATGGTTATATATCATAAGTTTATTTTAAATGACGATCTGTTTTTTCTTTAACCTGTCCATCGCTGTTGTTGCATTACTTACGTATGAAGCCATTATAGTTTTCAAAGTTTGGCACTCATGGGATACCATCAATGATGATGCAAAGTATGTCTATTTTAAGAATTATCCTCGATATCATTTGAAAATCAACGCAGGAAAGCGTCAGCTTGACGGGAACGAGCAAGCATAGGGTGAAAACTCTGGAAAACAAACTACTTCCTTTTCAAATTTGTAACAATTATGTTTGACCCCATGAAACAACATTCCTACAAATCCCAGGGGTTGTCATTTTCTTATTGTTGTTTAGGGTTGAGGAAAAATGCATCCACAACGCTTGCCAACGGCTACTCTATCACCGGTTGTCATCGGACCGGTTAGTACCCGGTCAGCTTCCGGAGTATGCGGTGCTGGGCACTCCCATAGGCATAGTGGGGAAGCGCGCATGGGGAGATGTGATCGAACCGTGTCCGTTGTGCTTCCTGGGGCACAGTGGTGCAGACATGGTCAACACACGGGGGACTGGGGTGGGGTAAGGTTTCATCCAAGGGAGGGGGGGGGGGGGCACACATAGTGGTATGAATTGTACATAATGTCTCTCATAGGGAAGCACGGGAATATGTAGTCATGTAAATATCCCTACCCCCCTCAATTCGGATTGAAAGCAACCTCATGTGAAATATTGAACCGAGTGGCGAGCAAGGGCAGCATGCTTTTTCCACTGAGACTACGTCCCGGATTTAACAGGTTTAATATTGCCATACATTACGGAATTGGGATACTCAAGGTGTTTGAAAGTCAAGCCCTTTAAGAAAAACATTTCTTATCACCTAAACCCTCCCTACTGCATACAATAAATCATACATGCGCTACAAGTTCAAGACAGGATATCAATAGTCCTTTCCAGGACGAGCCATACACAATTATACAGTTCTGTTCACATGTTTCAGGACTATCCAAAGACTCGACCCTCTCTCTCGAAAATGGCGCAACCGCAAGCCAACTGTGTATCTACCGTACCATGGACACCGATACTTATGAGCAACATTGGATTACAAGATTGGTTTGACAACCATACAATAGACATCAACACTTTCAGGAGGGTGTAAGATAGCTGCTTCATAAGGCCTCTAATCGAATGCTTACCTAAATATTGGCTTGCACGTATGACCTGCATGCAAAGAAATACATATGTTATTGTTTTTATTTGTAAAAAACCTACTTGAACAATCATCTAAGCAGATAATTTTTACTGAAGACAATTCAATGACATATCAACCAAAATACACACAAATATGAACAACAACGTTATTTTAACATTTTTATTTTACTAGATGTCTATGCGGTTATGAACTAATATTGATCATGCTTCACTATGATCATAATGGCGAACATCCGAAAACGCTGTTAATTGTAAATCATCCACAAGCACGTAGTCATCATAGTCTTGTACATGAACATTCAGTTATTTCGCATTTGAGTTGCTCGAAACACAGTTTCTAGATTGTTTTCAAACAAGAAATATTAACTAATACTGCCGGAATATAATTTTCTACATGTTCAAGCTGATATATTTTCTTAGTAATTATGACAATTTGGATAAATTGATGAACAAAATATGTCAAGTAAAGAAAGGTAATTTTGTAAGTGCAGCTGCAGCTCCATCACAAAATGTTCCGATGTGTTGCACATTACTTTTATAGTCATGAATCCTCTCACTAACATTCAGTAAAAACAGACAAGTGGGTGGACTTCAACTTGAACTCTTTAAATACCAGAGGTATACGACGTCAAAATCGGTACTTTCAAAGTCATATTTCGCTCTTTAAATGTGGTAATTGAGTTTTCAGGATGATAGCCTGTCTTCCGGCAGCTGGCCTATACCGATTGGGATTTGATCTTGTCCCAAGTGACAACTTCATTGACATCCTGATACCGCGCGGGTGCCCCCCTCCCCCGCCCCCTCCACTTTCCAGACTCTGACTACCTCCCCCTTCTCTACCCCCCCCCCCCCCCCCCCCCACATCTCACTACCCCTCTCTCTCACTGTCTCTACCTCTTTCTCTCTATCTTTTCATTCCTATCATTTCTTTATTTCACTAGTACATAGTTTGCGGAGTACAGGACGTTATTAATTTTGACCGAAAACCTGTCCAATTATGTTTCTAACTGTCTAATTGCTATAAGAGGACTCATTGGGATTCGTTATTGACCCTATAAGGTCGTTAAAGTGATCTAGTAACATTGTCCATTTCCACAAACTTTCTTAGAACTCTAGTGGTTGTCTCATATTTCGTTGTATTGTATTACCAATAGAAGAGTATAATCATGGTAATAGAGGGTTTTTTTCTTCGAATTTCTCGTTCTATATAAGATATTTACGATTGAAGTGTTCGGATTATTAATAATTATCAACTGGAAAGTTATAATTGTGTACAAAGTCAATGCAATGAGTAAGCGAATATCACTTTGCTTTTTTGCTCATTACTCGGCCATATAACATCAATTTAACGTGTAATTTCCAGACACTAATAAGGGGACATATCACAAAAATACACATTTTATCAACAATTCCTTAGTTTTGCCCATGTCAACAAAGTCAACAAGCGTCTATAGATGCTTACGACCGTAATCAAGCATATGATTCGGATACTCCCTTCATATGTACCATTCTTTTTGGATTTTACATTGTATCAAACAAGAGCAGTTGCTATCTCCTGAAATCAAACTCTAATCAGAAATGTTTGGGATTTGGTAAGAATAAAGCAAACAAACACACAACAGACACACAACTTAAACGAAATAGTGTTAACTTTCACAAACGCGATGAACGATTGACCAAGATTTTGTATTAATGTCGCATCATGAATAAGCTCATCAGTTGATACACCGACATCGTTTGTAATATTTGCAATTTGGAACATTTCGGGAAACTTTGGGGAAGTTTGGGATTTGTTTTTTAAGTTGACTAGACTTGCAAGGCGCTTTAAAAGTATACATAAGTACATGTAAAGGCCAAGAGAAATACAAAGTCATCATAAAGTGTAGCATGCCGAAAATGTTTAACCGTGACAAATCAAGAAGAGTGAAATATACTTGTTATTATGAAGTGTGGTTAGCCCAAGGTTGTGTTATTACTGTTTGTAATGAGCGTTTTGCTAGTCACGTAAGTTATAAATCAATGCAAGTCATAAGTGATGGTGTAAATAAAACTGGAACAAGGACAGTCTCACACAAGTTTACCAGACATACATGCCGTTGTATAGAAAGGACGTTGAAGGAAAACGCATGGTCATTATATCATTATGGTCAAGTTCTGCAGAAAGAAAAAACAAAATATTCGCCACATTGACGAACATGAGCAGTTACTTATCTCAATGGACATACATAAGGTCGGCATGTAGGGGATACGAATTAACCAATATACGAGGTGTGTTGATTTGTTACACGCCCTATGTTTTGCCAATGTTTCAAAACTTTTCATTAGAGCTTTCCAGCCACAACTCTCCAAGGTCCTTTGCGGACGCAGCATGTTTGAGCAGGTTTAGTCGTGTCATTACTCTTCATTTCCTACCACTCATTTTATTTTATTATAATTTGTAATAAAGATGCTATGATTATAAGTACTTTCTGTTTGGCAGTTTTTCAATTGCATAACAAAGAATTTATATGATTTGTACCATCATGAAAATATTGTAAAACAGCTCCAATAACTGGCGGCAACAATAAAAATAGCAGAAAGAATGTCTTGTATAGAGTGACATTGTTGTGAAAAAGTACATGTGACTTAATGCATTGATTATGGTTCGTGAAACAATGCTGTTTGATATTCCATCCATTTTGATTTTTGAATGGCACATTATGGTTTAATGCATTAATTGCCGATTTTAAAACAGTGCATTTTGAAATTGTATAATACTCAATAAACTGCAATGATAAAATTACTTTTGCGAATTTTTAAATATGACAATTTTCTCTTTCATGTGTGCTTACTCAACCATGGATAAAATTGTTACCTCTTATTTGTACACATTGTTTTTTCTAACTACCATATATATATTTGGGCCAGACGAAATCTTGAAACGATTCTTGGTTATGAAATGATGAGCAATTGTTTAGGGGGGTAGTTACTTTTTGTGTTCGGTTTAGTAAGCGTAAATGCCAGCGTTTGGTTCCACTTTAATCAGGCAAGCTGATTTGTACCTGCGATAGGAATGGTAGGTATCAATCTTGTGTTTAATGTTAGGTAAGGGTGAGTCAATATGTAGGATTGATTCAGGTTATTAACACCCGGATAATGACGTCACGCATTAATGAAAAAACATGATAGTCCACTAAGCATGCCAAGCCAAGAAAAGTTCTAAACATAGTCACACTTATATTAAACCAAATTAATTTGTCTTGGGTGTTGCTTCTAATTAGCTTGCTTAATACCTTCGAAATAAATGAGTAGGCAAATATGTCAAGCTACAAATGCAGAAGCCGGCTTCATATACATCGGGTACATGAATAAATATACCTTTATCATGTTTATATAACCGTAAAAATTGCATTACAAATAATATTAGAAGTTAACAAAAAGGACGTAAACGCACATGGCTTAGATCCGAAGCTTCGTGTGGGATTTTATGTTTAAAGACTATTTAAATTAACTTTCATTCTAAAAGATTTCAAAATTCTGACTAACACTTCATCCGTTATTATTGTTTTTCGCTCTGTGCATGTAAAGCATAATAATGTTAATATATATTTTACATGAGGAGTTGGGATTAAGCTCACCTTGATTAAGTACATTATTTCAATTGTTGCCAATTATTCCACCCATAATCATGCCAAATTTGTTGGTTCATAACATTCCGGACTATCTAATCAATCGACTGTAACAGGGCCCCGTTACAGTCGATTGTAAGTTATAACCAATCAGATTTGAGCATGTAGAACATATTCTATAACTTACAATCGATTGTGCAATCTCTTTCTGCAACGGGGCCATACTTTTATAAAAACATTTTTCTGAAAAAATAAATCAACAACATTTAGTTGTTGTGTGTCCTGGCTTGTGTATGTTTGTCATGTTTGTTGGTAATGCGGGAAGGGAGGGGGGGGGGGGGGGGGGGGGGCGAGTCCCCAGCCAGTAGAATATAGTGCCCAATTCATGTGGGTGAAATTATGAAAGAGTAATTGTAAAGATACCCCCATGTTTTGTCTCACACTACCCCTTATGCCCCACTTATAGAAATGAGCATGTTTAAACATTAAAAGAGGATTTTTTTTTTCTTTTCTTTTTTTCCAATTTTAGAAGGAGACGTCATTGGGATGGGAATAGACTGGAATGAGATACGATAACGATGTGAGGAAGAATAATAATTACTCACGCCTCAAGTTGACAGTCAATAAGGAAACTGTTATGTGAGTGGAAGCGTGTCCAGGGGAAGCGGCATTGTTGCACCTGCCCCCCCCCCCCTCCCATAAATGCAAACAATACATACATGAATACAAATACAAATAAATTAAGAAAAAATTAATTGTACCCCTTCATGCCCCTTACTTCTATGATGGAAGCACGTTGATTAAAACGTATCATAGTTTGTTACCTCTTGTTTGTTTATCTAAAGTACTGTTTTTAAAGGGGGTTTTTAAGCGGTAATCATTTCAATCAGCATAGCATTCAATTTTTGGTGATCACAGAGATTAAAAAAAAACAGTATATTATATCAATGACATTTCTCCAACTTAAATGTCAACTAGTTCTTCGACGGTGTATATCGATAGCACAGGTCGTCAAACTCGCCAAGGACAGTTGATGAGTACATTGATACTGCGCTGTCGATCGTCAAGTACGATAGGCAACTTCGATAGTATCATTGCAAGTATGTTTTGGAGAGTAACATGATGAACGTGAGCATAGATTTGGCACGATCGAATGACAAGCTTGGTCATGCAGCTCAAATTACTCGTATCGATAAGGTGCATGACGTCATTTGGAGATCGTATTTTGCAGGTGAATGGATGATGTCGAAGGATTGGTAAAGGACAGTCCTGGCTCATAGTACATTAATATGTATGAGTATAACACTAGACACAACACAAACTATAAGAAACGAACACAAACAGAAACCACAACCTTCCCCCACCCCCCCCCCCCCCCCCCGTCTTAAAGTTGCTACCTGCCTTAAGCTGCAGCGACCTTGCCTATAGTGGCCACCAACATGTATCGTCTGCAGAGAACCTGTTATAGAGCCTGTCTATAGAGGTCATATTTTGTAACGACCACGCAATATATATGCATAGATCGACAGCACATTTTATGAAAATGATTGATTTGGTTGATTTATTCATGAATTGATTGTGGCGTAGGAAAAAATATTACCATATTGCTTCTTTTACCACGTCAAACGAGTGATTTTATTTAATTGCACTGTTATTGTAGATTGAAAACGTTCATTCGATAAATAAGGAAGGTTTACACATTGTATTGGACAATGTCCGAATACATGCCTACAAATACCGTATTTCAAATATACGTTCATCTTTAAACATTTTATAATGGCAAATTTGCATAATTCATAATGTCGAACTATATAGTACATGTACTTTGTATTTTTGCGCACTACTTGGTCATAATTATAACATTCATTTAACGAGTAATGTTCAAACATTACTTTGTGGACATATATAACAGATCTCAAAAATACACATTGTATCATTCATTCATTATTTTTGGCACATGTCAACTAATAAACTAGATCACTTTAAGCGTATGGTATTTCAGACTGTCAACCGGGGAATATAAAGGAAACGGGTTTGAGGCTTCATTACTTCCACCCAAATGACAGAAATAAGTGAGAGATTCACCCTTAGACTGGGGAAGGGAAATGAATACTTACTGATTTACTCGACCCCTGGTTTAAAAAAACACCCTTTTACATTGCCAGAAACATAGACCCATGTACAGATGTAAGAGCAGGAAATGGAAATAGACCCTAGCCCCTTAGAACAGAGTTGAATTAGAGCATTGCAGCGAATCTGACGGTTAATCCAGTTTCCTTCTACTTCTAAATTTAACAAATTTAACAAAATGAAATTAATTATGTGAGTTCATTATCAATAAAACACGTGGACTGATTAATTTTATTAAATTTGATGAATATATTAAGGAGTATACATTCCATGACTTCAACGCATAATAAAGGGATAACATAGAAAGATAACTAAGATAACATTCATGGAGAAAATCTTTTGGACGAAAGGGGCATGGGAGAAACAATTTATCATCAATAAACATGATACAGCACGTTATGTAGTTAATTAACCTTGGTGAACATGAATATGAACTATTAGGAGCATATATTCAAAGACTTCGACGAGTTCTTTAGAAAGAAAACGAATTTGTAAAGAAAGAGCTATGGTTTATTTATGTCTACGCAATGAAATCTCAATTATTGAGCCTGCAAGTACTAAAAGCTACTCGAGCTTAAGTTGGGAAGGGCCGTATAACTAAACGCTCAAAGTATTATTTTTTTGAACGTGGAGATTAAATTGGGAGTATTGAAAATAAGGCTTAGATCCGTGACAATATAATTATATAACACTATTTAAATACAGCAACACTGACAGCATGTAAGGGAACTACCGCAATCAAAAGAACTTCGGAGTACTGGCGAGAGCACCAGGTGAGTGAGTTCGATTCCAGACAAAGCCCAGTTTTCTTCTCTCAGTTTAATTCAATATTCAATCATTTTTCTGGTCAGCTTTCCCTGTGTTTAAAAGGTTTTTTTTTATAGAAAAGCTTCATCACTTCGGTAAACTTCTCGCACTTATCACTAATTTGATTTCGTATCCTTCGGGTTTGTGACTTGTCATGCTTGTGGTAGGTTTATAAAAAATAAAAACAAAATTCCGCGCTCGCACTTTCGGTTTTCAGAAATTTTCTTTCGTTATAAAGATATTTATGTATGAAGTTTTCAGATGTTTAATTGTCTACTGGACAATTATAACTCTGTACAAAGTCAGTGCAGTGGGTTAGCGATAATCATTTTGTACTTTCGCTCATTACTGGGTCACGTGACATTATTTTACCACGGAATTTTCACACATTACTCAGTGGGTATATCAGATCACAGAAATACACATTTTATCAACCATTTGCCAGTTTTTGCACGTGTCCACAATGTTACTAAATTCATTTAAGATGCTTTCTTATCCTTTGATTTGCCTTAAGTTTATATTAAGCTTCTGACTATGGTTGTACATTAAAAAACGGTTTCTGGAAGTACTGCATGCATCATAATACACGTTTAGCTCAGTGTGTAGAACAATTTGTCTAGGCGATGCAGAGGTTTCGGGTTGATTCTTGGTGAACCCGCATTGTCTTCATTCCTTTGAATAATGTCATGTATTTATGGGCAGTTATAATACTACTAACATTATATTTGGATCGAAAGAATGAAGTTACATTGTATGATTCAAGTTTGTAGAATACATGGGAAGCGGCATTGTCAGTCATGTGCACGACTTCCTCTTTGCCCGCGACGATGATTCTGTACCCTAAGATAAACATGATAAATGTTGACTTGGTGATGATGATCGTAAACAGGAAATCACAGGAAAGGGACAAGCGAATCATACATTCATGCGGAGACTTCATCAATAACTGCCTTGAACCTTGGAAAATATTCACGAAAAAGGCACATCTGTCGGGGACAGGGAACATGAAGAATAGGATAATAAATAATAATAATAATATCAAGCATTTATAAAGCCCCATCTATCTAGGTAGCCTATTCCGAGGCGCATAACAAAGGAAAGAAGAAGAAAAAAGAGGAAAAGAAAAACAAACAAGGATTCATTATCAATAAAGCACGTTGACTGTATACTTTATTAGATTTGAGGAATATTATTGGTATACATTCCTAGACTTCAACGTGAAATAGGAACGTCGTAGCATAAAAAGCACTGCAACATAATACGGATAACATTCATGGAGAAAAGTTTTGGGAGAAAAGGAGGACGGAATATACAATTTATTATCAATAAAGCATGTTATGTAGTTAAATGGATTGCTGAGTTTTGGAACAGAGGGCGCTTCAAGAAATACATTTTTGTGAGATAATGATAAACTGAGGGTCAAATTTGAAAGAGCATAGAATTTTAATGACAGAGTACATTTCATTTGATCTTAATCGGTTTAGACACAGCTGAAATATCAATACATAATCCGATCGGAATAAATATGGGATCCCACATTCATTCGATGATTTAATTTTTTTTAAATGCTTATACTTTTTCAAAATTTCTCAAGAGGTTTTAAAATAAATGTTAATGATCTCTCAATTTAATCATTTTTTAAACAAAAAAATAACCTGCACCAATGCGTTTTTAGAGAGCGCCCTCTTGTGTTGTAAGGGTTTATGTTTTTTATATAATGATAACAGGCTTTTTACTTAGTCGTTTGTAATTTGTTATACCCCTTTCGAGCAGGGTGGATATATAAATATTAGTTTGTAATGTTATGGTGCAGGTTTTGATTACACACATTCAGTTTGACCAGAACTATAATATCCCTGTAATTAACCTTAGTGAACATGAAGAAACATTATTAGAAGTAAGTATTCATAGACTTTGGCGCCAATTACGAACGTCGTAGCGTAACATTACTATATTGAACAAGAACTTAAAGGGATAGTTGAGTTCTGGTAAAGAGAGTACAGTTTGGTCAAACTGAATTTTAGTAACCAAAACCTGCACCGTTACATTACAAAATAATAGTAACAACTCCACCATGCTCAAAAGGAATACAAAATTACAAATGAATACGTAAAAAGCATGTTATCATTCAAAAATAATAGTAACAACTCCACCATGCTCAAAAGGAATACAAAATTACAAATGAATACGTAAAAAGCATGTTATCATTCAAAAATAGCCGTTAAAACTCAATAGGGCACTCTCTAAACAGTCATCGGTTTCAACCATTTAAAATAAAATATTGTGCATGTGATGTTTTGTTGAAATAGTGATTAGATAGAGAAATATTCAACAACTATTTAAAAACCTCTTTTGTAAAAGTTTTAAAAGAGTAAGCATTTAAAAAAAAAAACTTTAACGGCTGGTTCAAAATTATCGAATAATTGTGGGGACCCACATTTATTACAAATGGTTATGTTTATGGATATTTCAGCCATTTCTGAACCGATTTTGATCAAATAAAGTTTATTCTGTCATTACAATTGTATGCTCTTTCGAATTTGACACTCAATTTGTTATTATCTCACAACAAATTATTTTGTGTAGCGCCCTCTTTACCAAAACTCAACTATCCCTTTAAAGGAGGATAACATCCAAAGAAAACATCTTTTGGAAGAAAGGGAAAGTAAATAGGGAAAGGAAAATAATAGGCTGTATCATAATTTATCTTTTCCTTAATTGTATATTTGTTTGTGTATGTTATATTTGTAGGATGTAATATATTTTGTTTATTTGATATAGTATGTAAAGCGCATAGAGAATCTTTGACTATTAAGCGCTATATACATATACTGTATATTATTATTAATATTATTATCATTAAAGTCAGAAAAAATCATTATGAATAAATCACGTTCGATACCGAGTGTGTATAAACGTGAGGGAATATTAGCAATACATATTCCTATACTTCAGCGCGAAATTCGAACGTCCTAGTATAAGCGATACAAAAATAAGATTAACCGTGGAAAAGGTCTCTTCGCACGACGCACCGTGGTACTTTCTTTTTAACATCGCGTATATGAGTAGTGACGAATCGAACAAGTTACCCCATCATCGCCATATACACCCCATTCGTCAAAAGAGCGAGAGGAGCCAAGGAACATACATGTACATCGTATCAAGGGTCCGTGTTGGGAATTTGAAAGCGACTGTTATGACTTGATATTCCTATATCACAGGTGAATTGCTCGAGATGCTTTAACAGGCGGACAATAGGATTAATCGATATGATTATCTTGTCATCATAATTTGGTCCGTTACACGAGTCTTCAATATTTGAAAGCTATTATTGTCTCGCGTAAGTCGACTTCAAAAATAATCATCGTTGTTATCAAGTCACGTGGTACTAACAATGAAATGAGTTACCTGCAACTCTGACAACAATATCAACACCAAGGTCTCATTTATGTATATACCAACCATCGGAAACCAGTATATATGACATTTTTTAATATAAAGAATGCTCCAAACGGAGATACCTGACTTTCCGTCTATTATTTGAGGTAGCTCGAGTGTTTCTTCTGCCACTAACACAAATGCCGTCATAATTAAGTAGTGGTTTCTTTTGGAAATTGAATAGTTCACGAAAAAGGACATTTTCGCTACTTCTACAATGTTCTAGAGGTAAAATTGTTTAGTTCCACTGGAAGTTGATGTTTGCATTTCATTTAGAGGTATGTATATTTTTTTTTAGCTAGACAGATAGATACATACATTTTATTGCATAATAACGAATAAAAACAATGTAATTACACTATTATAAACATGCTGGTTTTGTTTATACAAAAGTGGAGATGCTGCACATATGTGTGCAGGCTGACCTTTTATCCTATGATCGGGAGAATAAAGCGCTTTAAGTTGATATTGTATCATATTAGGCGCTATATAATAATAATAATAACATTAATACAAAATTACATTTATAAAGCGCTTCATACACTGTTTCTAAGCGCATTATTATTACCCTTGCTCATTATAAACGGGTCGGTTTGTTTATTCATAATTCTATGGTCATGAGGTACAGGTCAAACCTGCGCAATTATCTTGCGCACCGTCTCAACTCCCTGGGGAGCATACTAGCCTAGCTGCCCTGAAGGTTAATTGACACTCGACCAAGTACCTATTTAAACTCCTGGGTAGAGAGCTGCAATGTGGATTAGTTGATAAATGGAACCTATTATTGTAATTTGTATTATAACATAAATATTGAAAAAAGATTTTGGAGACAAACATGTATGTGTGAAAAAAGAATTTCGTTAAAACACGTATAGTATTATTTCCACAACTAAATGTTTGGCTTATTAATCTCAGAACGTATAATTATCAAATAATTTGTGTTTACTAGCTACTTGAACTACTCTTCTGTGCGCTATGTTAATATTCATTTTACGATTATAAGTATTTTCACCAACTTTCCTTTCTACTAGTCCCACACATTAATATTTTTAAAATAATAACATACTTATATATTCATATGATTTTGTTGTAACTCCTTCTCATTAATCTACTCGTAATATAAGATCTCAAAAGAAAAATTATGCTTAGTACATTGCACCCATGATCAGTGCTAAATTTGAGGTAAATCAAAAGAATTAGAAATCATTCACTTCTTAACAAGTTTAATATAGATAATCGCGCGTGACGGTAATGGTATTTACCGGTACCATGTCGGTTGATCTGCAGTGAAACGCTCACTGGGGATTACTGATAAGAGTCTTGATTCATGGATGGGGGCGTCCTATCTCATCGAGGGTCCATGATGACAGGGCAGACGTAAGGGGTAACGGAAGGGGGTACATCCCCCTTTATTATGTTAACTCACTTCATTTCGAAGACTTACATTTAAATCCGTCGGATGTGTTACTTTCCTACATCCCTGAATTTAGAGGGAAATGATTTTGAATTAAAGGGCATCAAGCGTGGGGATGCTACACAGCGGGTCGCCATTTTGAACTGGGCCAGTTTGCGCGCACCGCATGACACTGAGCTAACGTGCATCACGCACCGTGCGCAACGTGTACTTAAGATGGCGCCGCGCATCTGATTTGACAAATCTGAAGTATCTTTAACTCACTTAATTTCGAAGACTTACATTTAAATCCGTCGGATTTGTTACTCTCCTACATCCCTGAATTTAGAAGGAAATGATTTTGAATTAAGAGTAAAATATCCCTTAGATTTCTGACATAATTTATGGAAAAAGTTTTAAGGAAGTATGTGTTGCAAGTTTTGAGTTCAGCCAACCCCACCCCCACCCCCATGTAGCACACATTCACAAACACAAACATACATTGGAATAAATAATATACACGAACAATCGTCGTTCTTATTACTGGTATACTGTTCCCCTTATGAAATAATTGTACCTCTCTAAGAAATGTCTTTGCCTCCACCCCGATCCTCGATCCCACCTTGGTCAATCAGGACTGGTTACACCACTGATTATTGTGTTATCTCTACAACTTGTTAACCTAATTATCACCTCGGACCTTGATATAGGCCTAGATATAATGTGGTGTCAGCTCATGTTGTATACTTCAGATCAATATTGTAGATAAGGTGTAACTTTGGCATTATGTACGTGATTAGGTGTAGGTGTTGATTTCGATCGAAGTTCCACTGATAATTCATGTAGCAACGCGTCATATTTTGATGAATTGATTATGATGATTACTGTAAATTAACTCATTTCCTTCATTTTAAAGCTTTTGTGGAGTTTTGCAGCATAACTTAAGGAAGAGAAAAGTTGCTTAGATGATTGAGTTTAATGTCTCATTGAAGGACATAAGTGCATATCACCGATCTATTGAACTCGTGACTTCATGATTGGAAGCCAATCGTCCATCATGTCATGCCATAATACCTTCATCACTTATACTGCTGTGAACAGCAAAGTGCTCTTTAAAAAAAAACGGAACAAACAAAAGTAGTCACACAATACAACAAAGCTGTGAGTACAGGGGAGAGTTTTGCATTTATTTAGTATATCTTGACGCTGGCCAACGTAATAAATCACTGTATTTTTAATTTAAATTATACAAATGGGCTTACAACTAGAAGTGAATCGTGCTGATTACAAATACCTCACTCAAAGATAAAAATGGTAATAAACGAGAGTTCGATACCAAAAACCAAAATGTTAGAGCAATACGAGTTCTCAGGAAGTACCAATTCTTAAGTATCTCTTTAAATATCTAAACTCGGCTACCCAGAAGTACGAATCAGTAAAGCGGAAGTTGTCAGGGAGAGAATTGGGAAATGAGTACACACAAGTGCGCCGCGGAAACGTAATTATGGCTATATCAGTGTATATACCGGAGCTGCAGAAAATTTTCCAATACTCTGTAAAAAAAAAAAAAAAAAAAAAAAAGTGTATGAGATTAGCAGGTCCAGACACTCCGAGCGAGAAATCGTAAATTCTTTCACCATTTATACGTTTGGACATAAAATGGAAATGATGTTGCAAAATACGAGGCGTAAAGATAATGACACGTGACCATTCGCGACAGGATAATTTATCTGGAAATTGTGGACCTGTTATATACAAGAAATTGATTGCTGCATCTATGTTATATGTACGTTCATTATTGTTTGAATTTTGAATTCTTGTCAATTTAGGGCCTAACGTATTAAAACAAAATTTGCATCATTAATTATTGATGGCCAAACTGAACTCAAGACCAGTGCTGTTAGTTTTCATTATTTTTATTCTAAATTGTATGTGAACTTCACAGTATTACTGTATCACTGCTAACTGTTTCGGATGTTTGCACTGTTCGAAAAGTTATGAACTAAAATAAATTGCGTTAATTTAGAAGTCCAGCCTACTTCCTACACTGATGCCAGAAATAGCAACGCTATTTACTGGCGATTAATATTGGCAGTATCATTCCCTGCATACGTTGTTGTCGAAACAAATTATTGAAAATAAAAAGAGTTTAAAGGGATAGTTGAGTTCTGGTAAAGAGAGTATAGTTTTGGTCAAACTGAATGTTAGTAACCAAAACCTCCAACATTACATTACAAACTAATAGTTATAACTCCACCATGCTCGAAATGAATGACAAATTACAAATGACTAAGTAAAAAGCCTGTTATCATAAAAAAAAGAGCCGTTAAAACTCGAGAGGGCGCTCTCTAAAAACTCATTGGTTTCAACCATTTTAAATGAAATGTTGTGCATGTGATGTTTTGTTGAAATAGTGATTAGACAACTATTTAAAAACCTCTTTTGTAAATTTTTGAAAAGAGGAAGCATTTTAGAAATATTTTATCGGCTGGTTCAAAATTATCGAATAGTTGTGTGGCCCCACAAATATTACAAATCGTTATGTTTTAGGATATTTCAGCCATTTCTGAACCGATTTTGATCAAATAAACTTTATTCTTTCATTAAAATTGTATGCTGTGTCGAATTTGACACTCGGTTTTTCATTATCTCACAAACAAATATTTTGTGTAGCGCCCTCTATACCAAAACTCAACTATCCCTTTAACCGTACATTACTTCTTAAAGAGAATACCCATCTTTCGTAAGGCAACATTAAACAATTGCAAAGTAGTCTTGTATGAAACAAAATAAATAGTCTGTGAAGATCAGGACCGGAAAAAATAGTGGATTCAGATCTTGAAATAATAAGCGATCGTTATGACTATTTTATTAGTCTAGTAACTGCAGACCCTTCATTGTATTTCGTATTTGTACTTGAAGTTCACACACAAAATCTAACATTTGTTTTGGGTTAAGCAAATTAAAAATGATTCAATCAAATTTCTAAATAAAAAAAAATAAAAAAAAGTAAAAGGGTGATTTGCCGTTTAATTTTGTAAGATGATAATAATATTTCATAACACGAAGCTTCAGAATAGGAAGGAAATTGGGCTGGGAGTGAAGAAGGTTGTTTTCTTGCATCATAGTATTCCATTATCATTGTAAAACCTTAACATTTCTTTTACAGGTGTTATTGTATGCAATGGGAGTATTTAAAAGTTATCCGTCATTCAAACAAGATGGCACAATGAAAATAAAGTGCGTTATTATTGATCGTTTATTATGGTTCTGTAAAAGTAGCTAACTGTTGTTCTGCAAACATGCAACCTTTACTATAACAAATGATCATGGGGACGTAAATGTGTCTATTGTCTAGGCCCTGAATTCTCATAAATGGCACATCCTTAGTCCAGGTTTAACAAAGGTAGCTATAGTTAGATTTAGTGGCTTTGATTACATTTGGTGGCTAAAACTATAAAAATGTAAGTTTGCAGCAATCTCCCTAAATTGCACCGCCCCGACTGATGCCACGGCCACACCGGGCGTAGATGCATTCTAGGAAACTTTGTCATGTCTGTGTGTACTCGATACCCGATAGTTATGTCTGTGACATCACGCCATGAAAATGTCACCAGTAGAGTAAACTTGCTTTGAATTCGTCATAATCTTAAATTAAACGCAATCAAAGTAATCAAATTTCAAGGAAAAGTGTCTAGTTCTATTTGCTTCATTGTCTAACTTGTTTGGTACCATGCACCTTTCGAATTGTTCCCAGGAAGAGGAGAGAAGTCTGTTACTGTATTGAGCCTTTTATCACATTGTCTTGTGTTACGAAATGCATACTTGATCATTCACTGCCAAACTTAATAATATACAATGCAGAAAACTAAAAACAAAGCACACGAAGCTTTCCCCTGATGAATAAGCCCACGTAATGTCTATATGTGAATATTGAGGGCTGTCTGGGTAGGCTAAATTCTAAATTCATGGTGATTGCTGGGATTTGAACAATAGACATTTTTAATACATTGTAAATAAAACAGTACGTGGGTCATTGATAATCATGATATGTCGCACCTGGCTAGTTTTTTTATGGGAATATGTCACATGATTCCTTTTTGTCTACTACTACTAGCAGAATCAGAAAATAGAAGTTTAGTATGAGAATAAGACATTATAATAAGAGTAAGGTTGGCAAACACTTTCGGCATACATCTCTCGGCATACATCTCTTCTGTGCCAAATGGAGCTAACCCTACGGAAAATAGCGTGCTTTAATATCATTATTAATTATGAATATTAAGCCATATATAACAATTTATTTCATAATGTAATCATGGTAATGCCAAACAAATAAATTAAAATAACTAGGATTACGAACTTTCTTTATAAGATTAAAATGAACATCTATAAGTGCACAAGACTGGAAGGTGCAGCTGCAACCCCCCCCCCCCCCCCCCCCCCCCCAATTGTGTAAAGGTATTGACTTACACTATGTGTATATTTACGAAATGATCATCGTATGTGTGTGCACAAAAAATGTCCAATTAGAGAAGTTGTTTTGGATAACTTGGTTAAATTTGGCATTTGATGATGAATTAAAAGACGAATAACTACTTTCAACGATAACCACGTGATTGATATGTATATCTAAATATAGTTCAATCAGAACAGTTTCCGAAGCGCTTTTTTCATGATTGCTTTTTTTTTTTTTTTAATATATAAAGTGCATAAGTGAACAATAGCTCCAAAGAGCATCTTAAGAGCTCTTAATGGCCAATCATTTGGTTCACAGCACCTCAAACAAAATGAATATTTAATAACGAATAATAAAGAATAATTAATAAAAAATAGCAAATACATTCTAGTTAGAGAGGAGGTATCCATGTGCACTGCCCTTGAAGGATTGGAGACCCACATTCGTAATGTTACCAACAACATGTACTGATTTATAACATATATCATTATTTAAAAGCGGTATTGTGTTGTTTTCACTTACGATTGTAGGGTGGGAAAGAGTTTTACTCATCCACAAAATAATACAGTAGCCTTCTATATCTTTATTTGTTATACAAAATAAGAACAATGCATCGTGTACAACTTTCACTTACACTACATTGTTACACCGTTATTATCTTTTATATCATATTATGATCTATGTCAGGTATCATAGAGGTCGAAACTTGGCAAAACATCTGAAAACTGAACCCTTTTCTTAGTCCTTAGTCTGTTTTCAATTCGATAACCATACCCTCTCTCCAACATGGGAATCGATTCTTGTTTCACAGGTGAATAGCATAAACGGATTGTATCGGCAAAAGGGGAAAGTTGGTCCAGAAAATGTTGACAGGTGTATTGGCAAGGGGAAAATACGGGATTTCAGGACTGGACTTGATAACGATCAAATAATTTTGTTCAGGTACTGAAACTGTCTAGACTTACGTGTACCTGCCTGGAGAGGCTCACTCTTTTTTTCGATTAGTTTAAAGGGATCGACTAGAAACTACGTTGACATGTGCGGAAAAAAGTAACAGAGGGTTGACAGAATTGTATTTCTGTGGTCCGATATATCCACTGAGTGATGTGTGAAAATTAAATGACCGAGTAATTTTGGTAATGAACGAAAACATTAACGAATAAAAATAGATTAACTTAGTTCACATATCATTATCATATCATTGTATGGGATTGAATTGTACCTGATTTCCAAGGGTAATAATAACTAAACTAACTAAATTTAATTATGCACATACTTCTGTCCCTTGAGCTTTTTCTCTCTCTCTCTCTCTCTCTCACTCTCTCTCTCCCTCTAAACAATTGTAAGTGATATTTATTCGTACTGTATGATTTGTATGTTATGTATAATTGTGATATTTGTTTTACTGAGTTTGACTTTTGCACACATTTGTTTAATGTCCGGCAACAAATTTTATGTTATTGTATTTTAACGTGACAATAAATTATCTATATCTATATATATCTATAAATACTTATTTAAGCGCAGAAGAGTATATATGTATAGTATAGCTGCGCTATATAAATGTTCATATTAATATTATTATTATTATTCACAGCTATAACGCTTCCATTTATGTCCATGGAGTCTTTCAAATCCAAACATTTCAATACAAACTATCTTTATAACGAAATATAGATGCGGAAAACCGAAACCTGTGCCAAGCTTATTATTATCGAATACGAATACAACAGTATCTGTAAAAAAAAACGATAGAGTTCTAAATAGATTTGTCGATTTTGACAATGTTACTAGATTCCTTTAAGTTGACATACCTTGAGAATCACACTCTACAAAACTGTTATTTGGCTTAACTTACACGACGCACAGGTCAACAATGAACAAAAAGTCACAAGAAATGTAATCTTCTTTTATTTTAATCCAATGTAGTTCTTATTCTGCTTGTTGTCTTTCCAAGAAGCGTACGGTGTTCTTTCGCCCTTGTAACTGTATATATAAACGCCAACATTGTTTACTGTCTAATTGAATTCTTATTCAAATGCATGAGTACACATGATCATAAACATGGCGCCATTTCATAACAGTTGTATTTTCTTATACACTGTATTATTGTCCATCCAAGGTAACAATATCAGCCATATCATTACTGGTTTGATCACCAATTGCAAGGGACCGGTGAGCCGGTAAGGTTGGTATACTATCAACAAAATCAATGACAGTTGTATTTTCTGATATACTGTATATTGTCCATCCAAGGTCACAATATAAACCATAAGGTTGCTTTCAACACCGAGGGAGCGGAGACACGGTTAGGTGTGTAAGGTGTGTATACTACTTTAACTCTATATCAACGAAATCAGTGACTAGTCTTCCTAGTATTGTGTGTAGGGCCCGAGGGAGGGCATGCGTGTCTTATGACGGAGCATTAACTCTTTCAGTATCATGCGATAGATGATGTAAATACATATTGCACACTGAAATTTTGCACATGGCATCGAAAGCGTTAAGTGATACAAACACCTTACCCTTTCACGTCCGGTGTATGACAAGTCAACCATGAACATAACTAGTGAAACACTTGGTGAAAACCTAAAAATACTGTTTTCCATTCGCAGGCATCTTCAAGTGTGTTAAAGCATTCCACGAACCAGAAGGTTATTACAGCTATTTTAGTAGGTACAATTTTTGGTTACAGTCCGTTATTCCGAAGGTTCGTTATTCCGAAGGTTCAGTTATTCCGAAGGTTCGTTATTCCGAAGGTTCGTTATTCCGAAGGTTCGTTATTCCAAAGGTTCGTTGATCCGAAAATAAAATCGGGTTCGTTATTCCGAAGGTTCGTTATTCCGAAGGTTCGTTATTCCGAAGGTTCGTTATTCCGAAGGTTCGTTATTCCGAAGGTTCGTTGATCCGAAAATAAAATCGGGTTCGTTATTCCGAAAATTAAATCGGGCTTGTTATAATACTATAGTTTGTGTTTTGTTTATTTAATTTACAG